>OV651815.1:22163116-22255735 GCA_927349885.1 Psylliodes chrysocephalus | reverse complement strand
CCATTTTTCCATTTTTCCATTTTTCCATTTTTCCATTTTTCCATTTTTCCATTTTTCCATTTTTCCATTTTTCCATTTTTCCATTTAGCCAGAATTAATAATATTAAGTTTTATTGCACCTGTCTATTGACCCGGAAAAAGAAAGCCCCCTCAAAACAAAGAGTCTGGAATTAGGTAGACACGTTTCACACCCAGGGGTCTATCAGGGTGACTGACACAGATTGAGAGGACCTCGGTTAAGAAAGGTTGTAAAATATTTAGGTTGATAAAAATAAAGGGTACAAAACTAACCTATACTATAATTTTAAGCCGAAAGCTTTGATAAAACCCAATAGGGCTGGCTTCATATACATTAAGTTAATCGGGGCTAAAATGCCATTTGCTAGTAGCTGGTTAAAAAGTTGCTGGGTTTGAATGTTATACTTTCTGCAACTGAAAAATATATGATCGAAATCACTAATCACACTACAACTCCTGCAAAGGTTAGAGTCTATAACTTTAATTTTGTGTAAATGATAAGGGTAACAATCATGTCTAAATTTGATTTTACTGATCGTTACAATACTATTTCGTGGGTATTTTAAATTCTTATGCCACAATTCGTTAGGTATAACTGGGTGGAGTAGGGTGTAACGGGTTGGTTTGTTTCTATAATATTGAATCCAGTACAGGTTCCATTGTTCTTTTTACTTCTTTCTAGAATGACTTATGCATTCATCAATCCTAATATTATTTTTTAAGAATTTGACCAGTATCAATGCTTTCCTTTGCTAGTTTATCGACTCATTAAAATGTTACCTCATATGTGCCTTTACCCATAAGAAATTTATATCAAACTGTATTTATTTTAATTTGTTGATTTGTAATTTTAACTTGATGATAGAAGAGTTTTGGTTGGGTGCTAAAATGTCAATAGCTTCAGCTATACTTTCGAGGATAAAGAGTGAACCGGATAATATGATTACCTTTTTAAAGGAATGATGTTCGGCATATTCTAGTGCCTGAATAATTCCAATGGCTTCAGCAGAAAATATTGAGGTAAATGCATTTAATTTATACTGTGCTTTAATATTTAAAGAGGGAATGAAAAATGCACATCCAACTCCACTATTTTGTTTAGACGCGTCAGTGTAAATATGAAGGTAATTTGGATATTTTAAGAGGTGACAATTTAGTACTCGATGACTAATTGTGTGTATTTCGCTATACGGTGGAATTTTAATAGTCACTGGATCCAAGGCTAATATCATGTCAGTTATATTTTTTAAGCAATTTTTCTTTAGCATAGATGCCATATAACTGGTCTCTCTGAGAGCACTACATGATAAGGAAGAAGGTTTTTTGTCCAGTATTTGTTGGTCAGATCATACGTATTTAAGTTTGGTATTTGTTTGAGTATCAGAGAGTCTTTATTCGTGTCTTTATATATAAATTTGTCAGTTAACAATTTCCTGCGTAGTTTCAAAGGTGGTTCCAATGCTTTAACTCGGAGAGGTTCTACAGGAGTAGAGCGCATTTCACCTATACAAAGTCTAAGAACGGAGTTTTGAAGTACTGCTAATCTTTTGAATACATTTTCTGAAGCTGATCCATAGAAAATACTGCCGTAACCCATAATAGACCGGATATACGCTCTATAGAAGGTAAGACATGTTTAGGATCCGCTCCCCACCATGTCCTTCGTATTAATTTTAAAAAATTTAAACCTTTATTGCATTTGGATACAATTTTATCTTTATACGGTCTCCATGTGAGTTTTTTTATCAAGTGTAATACCAAGGTAAGAGGCTACTGATGACACGGGTTATGGAATGTTATTAATTTCTATGTTGTCTATTCGAGGGAGATTATGCCTAGTAAATAATGTAATATTTGATTTTTCAGGAGTTAAATTTAAACCTAACTTATTCAGTTTTTCCCTTTTAGAATTAATAGCACCTTTTAGTGATGTTAGAGAATTTCAATAACTTTTTTCAGAATTGTATATCACAAAATCGTCGGCATATCGTATAAAATCGTAATCTATGTTGTCATGAAGATTTCTTGTAAAAATGTTAAATAGAATGGGTGACAGCACTGACCCTAGGGGCAAGCCCGTGGAGACATACCGAGGACCTATTAGCGTGTTGTTTATGGATCTTACATAAGTTTTTCGATCTACAAATAAACTACTTAACATATTACATATTCTTGGCGGAATAAAGGCACTTAGAATTTGTCACTTAACATAAAAATATCAACAGAGTCGTAAGCTCCTTTTATATCGAGAAAAGTTGCTCCCATATAAAAATTTTTTGAAAGACATATTTGTGCGTCTGAGACTAATTGCATAACTGCGTCGGTGGTGCTGAAGCCTCTTTTAAAACCAAACTGACTACAAGTTAGAATCGAATTAGATAATACGTGATACTCCAATCTACGTTTGATAATTCGTTTAAATGTTTTAAATACACAAGAGAGTAGAGTTATGGGGCGATATGAATCAACTAAATTTGAGTTTTTTCCGTTTTTAAGTATGAGTACCACTATCGTAGAAACATGTGGTTTTTGCTGATATGTGTTATTTTGCTATAGGTTTTGCTACATAAATTATGTATTACCTATACAGGGTGTTTTTAAAAAATCTCATCTTTTAAATTCATCGTAACCAAATTTTATCAAATGTAAATGGGCTACTTTTCTTTGGGACACCCTGTATTATACATAAAATCCATAAAAAATCGCAAAAACAAACGAAACAATATTTTATACAAACTAAAAATCAGTCTTCTAAATAAACTAAAAAATATATGTAAATGTTAAAACAAAATTTAAAACGAACAAAAAATCAGAATTCAAAACATTACTTCAGTGGAATATCGATGGATTTTTTCATCGACTTGCAATGTTACAAATCCTCATAGGCGAACATTCCCCTGACAAATCTGCATCCAAGAAACCAATCTAAATCGACAGAAAAATTATAATCCAAAGGGCTATCATTGTTTTCGAAAAGACAACAACCAATGCAAATTTTTCTACCGGAGGCGTAGCTACATTGATCAAAAATTCGCTCCAAGAAAAGGTATTTCCTGTTACCAGTAATCTTGAAGCCATTGTTGTCGAAATCTCTGCATCTGCTCCATACTATATTTGTAATATTTACCTTCCCTCAAGTTTTTCAGCAACGTTTAATGACTTAAAAGACCAAATACCATCTCCCCATGTAAATATAGGAGATTTCAACGTGCACAATATAGTCTGGGGCTCCTCGTCTACTGATGTCAGAGGCAAAACAATAGAAAAACTCATCTCACATTGCCAATTAAGTTTTTTTTAATGATGGATCACCAACTAGGTTTAACATAAACACTGGAAAATCATCAGCATTTGACCTAAGTTTTTGTGATCCTGCCACGATTGTCCTGGGAAGTTCTCTAATATACTTATGGTAGCGACCATCACCCTATTTTTTTTAAAAATAATTCTAGCCACCCGATTGATACGTTCTTGCCAAAATGGAAACTTAATTCGGTGAATTGGTCTAGCTTTAAGAGTTACATAGATAATAAAATACAAAGCTGCATAATAAGCAACAATATCGACGAATCGCTGTCAAACTTCAACAAAATTATTTTGGAAGACGCTTATTTATTTCTGGAAAAATAAAAATTGTAAAAAACCATTTTCCTGTACTTTGGTGAAATACAAACTGCGAGAAAGTAATCCGAGAAAGCAAAACCACGTTAAATATGTATAATAGACATAAAACACTGGAAAATAAGACAGAATTCAAAAGACTTAAATCAACAGCACACGTTACGACCAATAAAGCAAAAAGGACATCCTGGACTCAATATGTCTCAGAAATAAATAGCTTAACTCCTATCACTAAAGTCTGGAATAGAATCAGAAAAATCTCATGCCTAAAATACACATAAAAATTTCTAGTTTGAAAGCTAATGATAGGGTAATAACTTATTCACCAGAGGTAGCAAACGTCTTAGCCACAATTTATAAAAAAATGTCATCGAATGATAACTACAATTTAGAATTTCTCAATAAAAAATTAGTCACCGAAAATATAGACCTCTTTTTAGACCAGAATAATAACGATGAAGATGTTCCTTTAAACCTTCCTCTCACTATATCTGAATTAAGTAATTCTCTCCTAGATATTAAAAATACCAGCCCCGGACGAGACGATATTTCAGTAATATTTTTAAAACGTCTTCCCCATTCTGCAAAAACATATCTTCTCCAACTATTTAATTTATTATGGCACCAACACCTCTTTCCAGCTATTGTCCTTCCTCTTCTAAAAAATCAGAAACCTCGTTTAGAACCTGAATCTTACAGACCCATAAGTTTAACGTGCTCCATGAGTAAGCTACTAGAAAAATTAATCAACCGTAGACTCATGTGGACTTTAAAAAATTCTACCTACTTAATATCAGAGCAAAACGGTTTTAGACAAAACCGATCTGGGATCGATAATATTTTGGATCTATAAAGCGAAATTCACGAATCTCTAGCAACAAAACAAACTTGTATAGCAATATTTTTTAAAATAAAAAGAGCCTTTAACACCTGCTGAAGATTTAACATTCTAAGAAAACTTAACTCGTGGAATATTCGTGGTAACTGTCTTGCTTTTATCAAACATTTTCTGAAGGATAGATCATTTCGTGTAAAAGTAAATAATTCCTCTTCGAAAAATGAAAACGAAGATAATGGAAATCCACAAGGGTCAATAATTAGTCCTACACTGTTTTTGGTCGCTATAAATAACATAATAAAAAGCTTAACAACACCTCTAAAAGCACGCTGATATGCTGATGACCTGGCAATCTTTATTACAGAAAAAAAATGTGGAAATCATGTCAACTTTTCTGCAAAACTTTTTGATGAAATTGGAACAATGGTCTCTTGATACAGGATTTATTTTATCCATGGCAAAAACTGTTAAAATTGTATTCTCCAAGAAAACTTTTGTTATCTTTCCAGTTTTACAGTTATCTAATCAAAATATATCTTTCAAACCATCAGTAAAGTTCTTGGAAATGTGGTTCGACCAAAAGCTATCCTGGAAAGAACACATAAAACATTTAACCCTTTGCTGTCATAAGAGATTTAACATAATGAAGAATCTGGCAAACAGAAACTGGGGCTCAGACTATCATACCTTACTAACCATTTATAAAACTTTAATAAGATCAAAGATTAACTACGGGTCTATTGCATATGGATCAGCCAGCAAAACTACTTTGAAACTGTTAGACACTGTACACAATGCTACTCTTCGTATTGCTCTGGAAGCCTTTCGCACTTCTCCTATTGAAAGTATCTACTGTGAAACTGGAGAATCATCCCTGCACTACCGGAGAATTTATCTATTATTATCACATGCTACTTCGATAGCCTCTAATAGAAATAAGCCACTTTTCAATAATACCTTCACTAAAAAATATATTAATTACTTTATCAATAAGCCACACACATCAAAACCTTATTATGAGAGAATTCGAAGTTATCTTAGTCACCTATGGATTGACTTTCCAGAAGTCTTTCTATTTGATCTTGACCATCCTTCTCCCTGGATCATTAAAATTCCTCAAACCAACACGGACCTCTGTCAATATAATAAACATGAAATTTCCTTAAGTATTATAAAAGGCAACCTGAATAATATTTTAGACAAATATTGGGACTATCAAAAGTTTTTTACTGATGCTTCTAAAGATGATACTAATGTTGGGGCAGCATTTGTAACACCTCTAGTATTTTCACCGCTGAACTCTTCGCTATCTACAAATCTCTTCAGCATTTAAATAGATCAAATATTTCCAAAACCTTAATACTCTCAGACTCTCTTAGTGCAATACTAGCATTGCAACATATATATCCGAAAACCCCCATTGAAAAAATGATAAAGTCCGAACTACTGCAGGCTTAAGAACACTCAAGATGCATACACATCATTTGGATTGCCAATTGAAGGCAACGAGACAGCAGATCAGTGTGCGCGTAATGCAATAACGAGTGAAGTGTCGGAAATAGTGTCTCACAGTGTCGCGAATGATCTTAAATCGTTCTTCAAAAAGAAAATATTGTGTATGTGGTCTCGTGAGTGGCAACATAGTCGGTCTAAATTAAAACAAATTAAAAATAATATTCAATATTAAACAGACGAATGCAAATAATTATCACTACGCACTCCTATCTATTTTCTAATAGTGACCCACCAATATGTGAAGAGTGCAGTGTCGAAAGTCCAAAATATTAAATCAATCGAAATGCTCACAACATCCCAAACAACATAAACAAACTATTTGATATTCCTCTTAAAAACATTATTGACTATCTAAAATCTATCAAAATGTTATATGAAAATTAGATTTACAATTAATGTATTGTTCCGTCGCTAATAACCTTTTGGTGGATGCGACTAAATTTAATAAAATAAAAAAAAATAAAAAAATCAGTCTTCAATTTAAAAAATATATGTAAATGTTAAAACAAAACAACATTTTATATAAACTAAAATAAATTAAAAGAACTCGAAACACATGAATTTATAACCATTCCATCAATCCATTGAAAACTCAAAGTCTTTGTTTATAAATTTGGAAATTTTGCGATTTCAAATTGCAATTGCTGCCCCTTTAAATTTAATTTTTCTGCTTCATTTTTAAAATATTCCTTAGAAAATTTGTCCAAAACTTGCACAGTAGTCTCTTGACTCTTAGAAAATATACCGGAATTTTCTATCAGATTTTCTGCAAGCACTGACAGAGGTTTATTTTTTGTTGAGTCAATCTTTTGTGGAGGAGGTGGTTCTATAAATAAGTTCTACATTCTCTTCATGTTCTACTTCATTCGCATTTTCTTCATTGCCTCAATTATTAGTTTATCTGTCCTCATGAGTTACATCAATATCTATGCCCTCATAGGGTGTAACTGTAACTTTACTTTACCCAAAACTGAAAGACCTCGTTCTTCAAGATCATTTAATTGTAAGTGTGAGATTAGTGGGAAGAGGACGTGCCAAAACGAAACATTAACTTATTATAATATTAGATTTTATTGGTCTGTTTTAACTGTTTCGGCAAATTCCACATATGTCATATGCCTTGCATTAACTAATTTAATAAGTCTTGAAAAAGACGAAAAATAAACGTCGAAACGTTGGCACATTAAGAACTTAATATTTCCTTTTGGCACGTCCTCTTCCCACTAACCTCACCCTCACAAATACATTTAAAGGACGAAAACTTTTACTGAATAATATATCATTTAAATTTAACTCAGTTTGGGGCCCTCTATCAGTTTGGATTAATAATGTTTGCATTTTTCTATATTTCAATTTTATTGCATATTTCTAATTTAAAAGTCTTTTTTCCATTCCTCTACTGACAAGGATGACCCATTCCTAGGAGAATTTAGTTTAGTTGTTAACTCTTCCCATTTTTTTTAAATATGGTCCGGTTAAACCGTTGGGTTTATTATACCACTTCTAAAAACATAATAATTTTCCATGGGACTTAAATAAATTTCCAGTTGTTCTGTGCTTGAATGTTTCCAATCTTCTCCGTTTTGCGCTATAAAATGTAGCGTAATTACCAATTTAACTTTAAATATATGAGTATACCTTACATGACGCCGTAAAAAGGAATAATTTTTACCTAAAAATAATTGAAAAAAGTCGTAAAGGTATATTTAGAATTCAAAAAGATGACAGATTTAATATTTTAGGTTAAAATTTTGACATCAAAAATAACCAGGAAGTTGCTGTTTCTAGAGCAGGCCTGTAAATTGTCACTGTATAGATTGGGTTTCAGAATCGCGTAATTTTTAAATCTGGAAGAGTCAAACTTACAGATCCTGTATCTTACAGATTCTGTACGATTTCTCAGAATCGACCCATTATAGTCCAATTAAATAACGAAAAAAAGCACCTTCGAGCTTACATTAATTTGTAATTGGATGAAACAAAGTGGACCTTATGTATTTTGATGTGATTTTTCCGAAAAAAAGATTTAGTTGTTGTTCAATTTTTTTTTAAATTAGGAAAAACCGGGTTTCCCGGAATTTTCCAAGGTAAAAATGCTAAATATATGGGCAAGTATCATTCCGATAGTAAAAATAAATGCACCAATCGAAAGAGGAGGCAAAAATAGTTCGGAAATTCATTGCAAAGGTAGTTTTAATGGCGAATTTCTTGCCGCCAGAAGTGATTTTACCAAAAAGTTGTTTTTCCGTTTTTTTGATCAGAACCATGGACATGAAATTTGCGATGAATTTTTGGCGAAATTATAAATATTAGACATACGAATATGTGCCCAAGACAGATATTGCGTATTTTTTTGTTGGCTCTCAAATAAAATGTCCCGCGGCGAAATCTGTCATAATTTTTCCGGAATTCGCAGGAAACCGGAAGGCGTAGTTTTTTTAAAATTTTTTTCCTTTATGATTTTCTCCGGAAGCACACCTGTCCTGTACCGGTTGCATTAAAGGAAACATTTGTGATGATATTTCGGAATTTCTTGATCCAAACGAGTATCTAACAAGCGGTTAGGAGCTTCTTGGTAAACCAGGTACCCCTTCTGGGCCAGGCGCGGATCTGGGAAGATTTTTCGGGGGGGGGGGTAAATAATTTTATCAAAGAAATATTCGTTTATTTAAAAAATAACAAAAAATACTGTACCCAGCCTGTGTGTCTCTATTCTTCATTCGTCACAATCATCTTGTCTTTTTTTGCTTTCTTGCAAAATCTCGTTGTTTTTAGATTACAATTTAATAAATTTCTGGATTTGTTCGAGCAGCTTGAGGGGGTAATTACCCTATTACCCCCCCCTTGTATCCGCGCCTGTTCTCGGCACACTCAATTAAAGTTTTTGACAGTGACTTCCTCCCAACTTGTGTTGTGATTTTTGCGAAGTTTTTTTCGCGGTTTAGTTTGTCCAATAATCGCAATATACTGCGTGCAAATGAAAAAGTCTCAAAATCAAAAGAGTCGCTACTTTTTGTTTTCTTTTCGGTTGATTCTCCATCCTCCTTTTTTTTGGCATTGTCACTCGCAGCCCTTTTATGCCTATCCCAGGTTTTATAAATAAACTCTTTTCCGTAACGTCGAGCTACGTAATGTTTGCGACACCTCTCATGCAATATAAAACCTGGTTCTAAAGAACTGAAAAAAATCATCCCCACTCTCTTTGCTGACCTTTTAATCCTGTCGGTCTAATTGGGGTAAGTTCACCCTCTGCAAGTGTCTGATGATATAATAAACACAGGCCAGCCATTGCAACCTGGAAACAAAAAATTATAGCACTGTGATAGAATTTTCTTAATTTAGGAACGTACTTAATCAATAAATAGCGAACGCCAAGACCATAGCTATCCTTGATGTGACGTGCAGCTAATTTTGCGGTAATTCTATATTTTGCACAAAACTCAAGAAACGTCTTATAACAAGTCAGTAAAATATAATTTAATAAATTTTAAGCCTAATAAATTTAGGTATGTAAGAAATTTAAAACTGGAAATCGCAAAAAAATCAAATTACAGAAATGCAGTGTATACACGAGTTTTGAATCCCGCGGAGTAGTGATGCCACGAGACGAGAGATTCTCGTCTCGTCTCGAACAAGACGAGAAAGACATTTTCTCTCGAAAACAGACTCGAGACGAGACGAGAGAGTGTCATCTCTCGACGAGAATTTCTCGTTTCTCTCAAGCTCTCTTGGGCTCTCTCGAACAATTTTCTCCTTGCTTATTTGACATTTTCAATTGCTTATCGTAACTTAAAATTTTAACATATTGGATTTCGAGAAGTCAAAAAATTAACTATGACACACCTATTCTATATATAATAAATGGCAACAAATGGTACTTGTGTTATTAGGATTTTATAAACAGTGATTTATAAGAAAAAGTATTTCTCATTTCATTTATTTAAAATTTATACAATCATTTCTTATATTTAATCCATTCTGCTTTTCTGAGGTTACTTTTGAAGATAAGTTGAAAATTTTTAAGCGTTTTTTCTAAAAACTGTCAAAGAGGTAATACAAACGAACGTATTATATACAGTGAGGAAAAAAATGGTACCCTCCTCTATTTTAACTTCAAAATGAAAAAGGATAATGACAAAACAAAAACGAGGTATTTTTGTTATAACGAGATGCACTTTACTTGAGACACGTAAGATAGAGGAAGTTACTAGCTTTTAGTTTTCTAATGGAAAGAAAGGTTATGTGATACCTCATTTGAAAGATATTTTCTATATTTTTACGTTCATATAAACAGATTTAGGTTTTTATGTTTTTACAGAAATTACATTAAATAAATTTTTAAAGTAGGTTAAATTCTTTTTTTATTTACCGCTTCAACCTCAAAGGATCATTACCGGAGGTATATTACCTTATAAATGCTGTTTTTTACAATAGTATACAATTGATAATTAACATTTTGGCTAGTATAGAGTAAATGTCAGTATCTTTTATAAATTTAAGTAGTATTTTACTGTTTTAACACTGCACAAATGGCAATTTTTGTTGCTGGTATTTTGTTTTTATACAGACATGTTCTGGGCCTTTACTAATAAGTTACATTCTTGATAACTCTCGCCTTAACAATTATTGTTTATTACTAACGCTTCTTGTATTTACTAAAATAAATAAATTAGGAATATCAAAGGTGATTTAAAAACCACTTGACGTATTAAATTTTTCATAACTTCTTGGCAAACGAAATCTTATTAAAAAAATCTCTTCTAACATTATCTAACATTTCTAGGATTATTGTGGCAAACGAGGATTATCAAGAATGTAATTTTTGTAAAAAAAAAAAATTATAACTCTGTGCTTGGACGTAAATATAATCAAGTTATCTTTCAAATTAGGTATTACATGACTTTACTTTCCATTGGAAAATTTAAAGATAGTAACGATTTCTATTTTACGCCTCAAGTAAAGTGCATCGCATTATAACAAAAATATCATGTTTCTCTAATTTCACATCGTTCTTGTTTTATGTATTGCATTTTGAAAATATACTACAAAATGCTTTCATTTGACATCGCAGGCAATAGAAAAATTCTAACTTCCAATTTAACCTCTTCCCCCCTCCCCAACTGATTTACAAGACAAAGTATTTTCGTTTTTAGTTAACGCCTAATCTGGGCCACTTATTACTTCAAATTTCAATTGTAAAACGACTGTGACAGACGGACAGACAGAGAGGCATAAGTGTTTCTTATTGCCAAATTTGGGTACTAATGCGCTAATTACTTGAAAAATTGTTTGTTTTTGTCTTTTTCAAATCTAAATTTGATATTTTTTTATCACGAGAGAAACGTGACGAGACGAGACAAGACGAGAGAAAGGCTCTCTCGAGCGAGAGAAGCGTCTTCTCGTCGAGACGAGAGAACAGTTTTCTCTCGTCCTACGAGACGAGACGAGAGAGGCCACTTTCTTGTCTCGTCTTGTCTCGCGGCATCACTACCGCGGAGCGCGTGTAATGGGATTTTTGTCGGGAGAATTCTACAACTTAGAAGAAACATAAACACTTTTAACTTTGTATACGCATTCAGAAGACTTAAAATTTGAGTTTGCTTAATTTTCAGACTAAAAAACTGATAATCGTTAATTTTAGGCAACTTTTCTCAAAAACCGTGTTTTTTGGTCGTCACTCAATAAACAGTGGTCAAAAAAATAGATTAAATGGAATTTTCCGTAATGTAATCGTATTCTAGACACAATATAGTACTCAAAAAAAATTTTGAGCCATTGGGTGCATTTTTGGAATTTTTGTGTCACTTCAAACTTTCGAAAAAAAATAAGTTTTTTTAGGGAAAAAAATTTGTTTAATTGTTTGATATCTTGGCCAATTATAGTCCGATTTCGGTGAAATTCACACACACATAAGATTTTATATTCAAAAGTAGGCTCTATAAATAACTTTAAAAAAGTTTAAATAGTTTGGCCGTTATAGGCAAACAATGAAATTAGGCCCGTGGTACACTTTGCCCTTCCGCCATATGCCCAATTTTAAGATTTCTCTTGGCCCTTTCTGGAAATCAATAGTCACGTTTCTTAAGTTTAAAACGCATTTTTGTTTTTTTAAATATCTTAATTTTTGTCAAAGTTATGAAGAATTTAGTGTTTGAACATTTAACAAATTCAATTTTTAGACCTTTGCCGCCTCAAAATATTAAACAAATTTCAATCGTCCATATCGCGAGAACGGTGCATCGGATCAAAATGTTTCAAGATATATAAAAATTAGCATTTTTTCTAATCTTTCAAATGTCGTAAACTGCGTTTTGAAAATATTGATTTATTTTCGACATGCGCCTGCGCAAAATTGACAAAATCCAAAATTTCGGCACTTTCGAAAAACAGCTACATTTTGTTTCGCCTTTTTTCGAAAAGATCACCTCAAAATACATAGAATCCATTTTGTTTCATGTAATTACAATTTAATGTAAGCTCAAAACCCGTAATTTAATTCGATTAATTAATATTACCTACTATTTTATAACTACATAAAATACCTATACAATTTGTTGTACCCTCTGGAATTAAAACAAAATGCTTCAAATTAACACATTTTAATTACTGTATTAATCACAATTCAATAATTGCCTTTTATTTTAGTTCATTAATTAATAATCGATAACCATACTTCGTGTACTTGACCAATAGCTAATAATCATACTTAGTACATTAATGCAATACAGATTGAGTGGTACCGATATTAATCGTATTATATATAATAAGCAGTGCAATAGCTCTTAAAGTAACAATATTATTCTATAAAAAAACTTGTAAAAATTGCCACAACGTTTATACGGTTTATAGACTATTTATATTATAAAATGGATTATTATGAGCGCTATCTTCTAATTGTATTCCTTTTTAAGCATTCTTACACATTTATAATTTCAGTTTGAAAACTGTGGTTTTATATTCTATATCCTTTGTATCTGATTTTTTGTCGCAACTAATATTCCAGTATATTCTTCTATATAAATTAGATTGTTATTTTATTTTAGCTGATCAAAAAACAATGACATTTCTGAGACTTTACGAACCAAAGGATTGTAGTTGCAAAGAGAAGTAACGTTTCAGTTTTCTGCATTCTTATTTTCTTGCTCTTTTCGTATTTTAAATAGTTTTTCACAAAAAATATCATCTGCCACAAAAGCAAAGGCAATAACAAGCACTATTAAAAATGAAATTTTCTTTTAGTTCCATTCTTTAATAATATAAAGTAACATTCAAAACTACAAAAAGTTTGTAGTTCTGTATGTAGAAAATAGAAAAGTACATTTTTTGATAAAAATAATTTAATTACCAGTCTTGATTTTCGGTTTGCTGGCTTTGTGTTACAAGCACGTTTATGATGTAATATAATTTAGGCACTTTTTTCTTTTATGCGTTTTAATCCCTTTATGGAAATATTAAATTAATACTGTGTTCCACATAGTTTATGATGATGATTTATGATGAATAATTTTATTGTTTTTATTATTTTATTAAAAAGTTTCAAATATACAATTTGCAGAAATATTCCTAAAAACTAACCAGGGATTATCTTATACATTTTTATGTGTATTTTCAAAAAAGAGGTTGGCTTTGGATCTTGTCCATTAGCCACGAAAAACTATTTAAAGTGATAGGTTCAGAAAGATGGCTAGGAAATCCTTTAACAAGGCAAGAACCACGAAACTCAATGACGACTGGAATACTTACAAATCTCAATTCAGAGAATACAAAAAAGTTGTTAGACCGAAACAGATAAATTCATGGAGTACCTACTGTGAAGAAGTTGAAGATTCCCACAGGCAGCAAGGATTCACAAAGCTCTGTCAAAAGATCCTCATATCAGTATTAATGCGTTAAATAAAGAGGATGACATAAACACTGCAAACCTCGATGATAACATCAAATATCTGCTGTCAGCACACTTCCCTTGATCATCACAGACATGGCCGACTAGGGACAGAATCCATTCGTATACGATTGGCAAACTGCCAAACAAATTGTAGACAAAAATAAAATTAGATATGGAATATCTAGCCTCTCCCTATTTAATTTGCCAAAAACTAAATGTATCTATCTAGCCCTAGTTCAATGGAGCCTGAAAGAACTCACACTGCACCTGGCAGTTACATTAAGATCCTCAAAGACTCTGTGGTATATCTCAAAATAATGAAGAGAGGTAAAAGTGATCTTCATACTCAAATCTTAATGACACTATCGGCCAATTAGGTTTTGATATCCTTTTCCATAAAGATATCGAAAAGACCATGCGAAAGGTACATTAGAGATGTGGTGATTACAACAATACCGCTACACTAAAATCAAAATACACATACCCGAGGCAGATGATCTGATTCAACTCTTCACCTAGTTGCTAGCCAGATAGAGAGATCCCTGGCCAATAAAGAATTTGCATTGGGTATTTTCGTAAACATAGAAGGTGTTTTTAACAATACCACTTTCTACAAGATAATACACTCACTAACCAACAGGAACATTCCACAGGTAATTTAGTGGATGGATACAGAACAAGCTTACATAACGAGCACTTAACATAATTGTAGAAGGAAGGAGTACTATCACCTCTAATGTGGAACATTGTCTGAGACACTCTCATCGTCCGCCTCAATAATAACAGTGTCTACACAATAGATGTATGGATAACTGTTATTTTGCAAACAGGCAATTTTCTGAAACAATACAAGTAGCTCTCAAAATTACAGAATACAGTAGTGTAAGGGTCATTCACCGATTATCAATCCCAAGAAGACAAAAATGGTAATAGAAACGACGAAAATGGAACAAAAACCCCCGAGTTTCTAACCACCAAACTAAACTTTACAACAAAGGTGAAGAAACTAGCTCTCACCTTTAACAGGAAGTTCTTGTGGAACTGACACCCAAAATAAGGATCGAAAAAGCATAAATTGTTTATAAACCATAAAACGTACCTTGTCTTTTTCTCCTAGACTCGTCACATGAAATTACCCCCCATCATAAGACATATGCTAACATATGGCGCTGTTGTCTGAGTACCATCTGTATCTGTAACGTGTGGAGAGTGGTTTAACCCACAGCATTTAGGCCTAAGTAGATAGGCATCTCCTAGCTCGTGAGCCAGCCTACAGATTTAATGTAATTTACAACGTCGCCAAGAGGTGTTTCTCTTATAACGACCGGTGTTAGCCAATTCTCGCCGATCACAAATCTTCTTGTTGGCATCCTCTGCAAAGTGCGTATTATGTTAGCCTCATGATATGAAGATGCTTCCGTAGTTGGCAATTTCCAGTCAGAATACTTGTGATTAGTCGCAGATTTTGTCTGATTATAGTCCTGCAGCTTCTTGTTTTATTCTATTTTTCTTTGAATTTTACATAGGAATGTTCTTTAATTAGGTTTGACACTACCGATATTGTCTGTCCAATAGAGGGGCGTGACCTATAATCCATCTTAATTTGACCACATTGTTGATGGATACATCGGCCAAAGATTCGTGACATTCTAGTATTAACTCTGAATAAATTCGTGGTCTTTCCAGATGAGCATGTTTCTTCCAGTGATATTATTTCTGGTAATTTCTTCTGCTGATATGAGAATCTCCGTGAGCTCGGTTTGAACTACACTAGCACTACTGCTCAAAGCCCATTTTATGTTTAGGTTTAGGGATCTTGAGTATATATTCCACATCCTTTGTTTTAGAACCGTCGGTGTAGATATGAATTGTACCTGCCACTTTCGGCTCTTTTCTTTGTTCTGTTATAACTTTATATGGCATATTTCTCGGCAACATGGAGTCCATGGTGACTTGAAGCAGTGAGAGCGTATCGAGCGAATCCTGCCAAAGGTGACATCTCGGCTCAACAGATCCTACATTAGGTTTTATTCCAACTGTGCGGAGCAACCTCCTTGGGACTAAGAATGACTTCTGTGGGTCTCTTCGTTGTGGTTTTTATAGCTTCTGTTATGCTAAGACATGCTCTTAAATTTGTTCTAGTTAATTTTTGGGTGTTCGCTACCCAGTAAACTGCACCGTATATTAGCATATATCTTATGATGGCCGTGTAAGTCTATGAAGGAGAATTTCCAGGTGCGCCGTACGATTCGGCAGCATTTTTATGTTTTTTAGTGTTAGTTCTATGTAATATTGCTTTCAAAGGTGACACCTAGGTATTTCACCTCTGTTTCACAGTTTAGCAGTTCTGGTGGTTTTAATTCTATTTTCATTCTTTTCCTTGTAAAAAGGACCATTTCTTCTTGGGATTGATAGACAGTGAATGATCATTGTACCATAACTTAACAATTAACAGTTATCCGCAAACTAAAACAAATTCAAAGAACAGCATGTCTCAATACAACCGGAGCCATGAAAATCATAGGAACAAAAACCATAGAATTCGTAGTCTTACTGACTTGATGTTTAAGTCCAAGAGAGTGCTCTAATGAAAAATGACAATGACATGACTTCCCATGGTTAGAGTAAAACCTGCTGTAAGATGTGATGTCGCTTTTGGCGGGAAGTACTGGATCTCCACTACTTCAAGTGAACATGGACTCCATCTCACTGATATATATCTTCCCTAAGCCATATAAAGTTACAAAGGAACACGCAGAAGAGATACAAGTGGCAGGTACGATTCATATCTACACGCACAGTAATGAATCAGAAGAATGCTCAGGATGTGGGATATACTCCAGATCCTTAAATCCAAATATAAAAGAGTATTTGAGCAATAGGGAGGGTATAATTCAAATCAAGCTCACCAAGATTCTCATAGCAGTAAAAGAAATTACCAAAACCACTATCACTCCAAAAATATTGCACATTTATACAGATAGACAAGCACTACTTACCCAGGACAGACTACGAATTTACTAGAATGTACTAGAATACTACTACTACTACTACTACTACTAGAATGTCACGAAGATTTGATTAAAGTATCTATCAACAATGTGGTCACCTGATTGATCAAAAGTTAGGTAACATCGAAAGCAGATTCACTATCTGAGAACGCAGTCAAAAAAATATATATGGGTGGTCATACTAGTCATGGTCCAGTCACGTCAATCAAACTTGAAGTCTCTTGCACTTTAGACTGCGGCTTATTGTACTACCGTTTGGAGATCTTACTACTGTCGCATTCACCAAATCAATAATTCATTCGCCGTCATTCTGTGCAAGTCGTCCATAAATAAACGCTAGCTGGCTAAATTCCATGGTGGCATGAGCTATGGTGGAACGTCCCAGCCGTCACACATTTACGACGTAATCAAAGAAATCACTTCTTAACTGTTACGTGGATGCACACTAATCTAGCAGGTAACCTTTTTGACTCTCTGGTCTTGGCTTCTTCAGACCCATGTTTAAATTGTTAACTCAGAATTTAAGCATCGCCCATAACCTCTTTATATTCCATTATTTATTGATGATTTTGTACACTTCAGTACGGTTGACTATACAGTCGTTGATCGATGATCTCCAATAAATTAATATTATCTCTATTATTACATGATTAACTAGTTTAACTATTGTTTATTTCAAAATTAGTCTTGTTGGAATGTTTTCTTAATACTTTTAACTTCGAAATAATTTATTTTTATCTAAGTGGTGGAATCTACTAGTCGTGTCTTAATTTTTTATTATTTTACATAATTGTTAATACACTTACACACTTTAAGATATCTATGATGAGGCTTTGTAAATCCAAAAGTGCTTAGCCTAATATTTTATAAAATTAATATTTTACACACGGATGTATTTATTCCACTCTTTATCTTATTTAATAAACTACCCTTTTCTATGTTTAAAATTATGAAAACTATCTTTAGTTTATTGGTACCTGCATAAAAAGTGTTTTTAAATCTTGATTGGTACGTTCTTTAGAAAATGTTCCAAAATTTTTAACAATAATTTCTTTACATTCAACAGACATTAATGCAAGTTATTTATTATCCTGTATAAAAAAAATCCTGTAACATTTGCCTAATAATTTAACGTCTTTTTATAAGCGATATCGAATCGATCAGCAGAAAAAGTGACAGCATTCATAAGGGCCCGATAAAATCGCATTATCCCTCGTTTGTAAGCTTCATCCCTCTGATCTTTTTTTCATATTTTACGCCTACTTTATATCCATTTTATTTAGACTTGTATCAAACAGATTTCCAATACTGCACACCGGCTTTCCGGCCTATGAACAGTGGGGAAAAATTTAAACTCGGTGGCCGAAAAGAGAAATTGTCGAAAGCCGATATGCGGTTTTCCTAAAAATAATACATAATACACAAACTCAACAGGCAAAAATACAACAATAAACATATTTCACGTGACTAAAAGTAACAATAATAACTTCAGTAACAACCCTTGAATACTGGTTATTTGTGATATGCCTCTTTTTGCGGGTTTACTTATTGAAGTTTTCGTATGATTCTTGTAGAAAGTTTAATATGATGAGACTTTATTGTTTTAATAATAATATTAGTAATCATTCTTTATTGCCCAACAGTAAAATATTTATATAATGTGCTTACACATTATTTTAAAGTTATATTTTTCTCAGAAAATATTTGTTATTGTTATAAAAGGATTTTTTAACTTAAATGTACGTATTTATATACTAAATTTAGAGATAAATAGTAACAAATACATGAATGTACTTAATAGTTACAGATTTGCTGATATTCATCTCTAAATTTCATTGGAACCACATGGAACTTTAGAGACATTTTAACCGATCTTTGATTTTAGTTCAAGGACGACCTACTCAAGTTCGACTCAGCTGAGTTCTGTTTATGAATACGGACTTACTTTTAAAATGGGAGAATTAGAAAAACGTGAACTGGAGGCGACAGGGAAGAAATCAAAGCTGGCAGAACGACTTAAAAAAGCACTAGAAAATGAATGTTTGGATCCGGAAACTTTTCTATTTTCGGATGATGCGTCTGCTATAATTTCTTCAATTTGTTCTGATATGTCTTCCATAAAAACCAATATTTCGTCTTATATTTCCTGTAATGAACTTACATGGTTTCCAGTTAGACTTTAAGAACAGAGTGAACAAAGTTGGTGCCGAAGAGGTATTCCTACATCCATATGGGGACAGTATCTTGCCAGTTGCTGTACAGGAGGATACGGTGGTAACTGGCAGAAGTAAAACTGTTATAGTAGCATGGCTTCAAGAAACTATGGAAGAAGGAACACCCGTAATAATGGAATCTTGGAACCACTATGAAGAGGTTGGATGAGTATTTCTGATCGGAAACGGGTTGGTCACAACTGCTAAAGTAATTTCAGTTCGTCTTATAAATGTAAATGATGACCCAATTACCATCAAGAAAGAGACAAGAATCGGAAGTTGTGTACCAGTAACTTCCATAATTTGTCAGACGACAACTACTGATAATTCCAACGACAAATTTGACCAAATAATTGCAGTTGCTGGTCAATCTCTGAATCAATTAAAGAAAAAGGAAACAAAAGAATTTCTTAGAAGATATAGTGATATTTTTGTACCAAATATCGGAAAAACAGGACAAACTTCTGTCGCAAGACACAAAATTGACACTGGTGACTCCAGACCGATTAGTCAATAAGCTCGAAGATTACCAAAGGCCAAGAGCGAGGTGCTGAAAGGATTGTTCAGGAAATGAAGAAAAGCAGGGTGAGAGAACATGCTACCAGTACATGAGTCTCTCCGGTAATCCTGGTCCAGAAAAAGGATGGAAATACGAGGTTCTGTGTGGATTGCAGTCAGTTGAACAATGTGACCAAGAAAGACAGTTACCCTCTGCCTCGTATCAACAATACCTTGGACACATTGGCCGGATGTAAACTATTTTCTACCATAGACATAAAGTATGAATATTGGCAGGTGGAAATGGAGCTAGTGACCAAGGCAGAAATTTTGAAAGCCAACTCTTCCATGGAATCTGTGACAGACATGAAGAAAACCAGAACCACAGCATTGCACCCACAATCCGATGAAAAGGTAGAGCGAATGAATAATACTATTGGAAAATATCTGTCAAAAGTGGTTTCAAATTATCAGCGAGATTGGGATCAGTATATTTTGCTCTTTACAATGGCTTATAGATCCGCTAACAATGAATCAACAGGCCAAACACCAGCAAAGGTCTTATTTGGGCGTGAGATGAGACTACCGTGTGATCTCGAATTTGGATGCCGACCTGGAGAAGATGTAGCTGGTGAAGATTATTTGATCCAGTTACGAAAAAGAATGGACGATATGCATAAATTGGTCCGCTCGCATCTCCAAATTGCCAGCGACAGGATGAAGAAACAATACGATACTTAAGCCACAGAAGGATGTTTCAAGGAAGGCGACAAATTCTGACTCCATAACCCAAGAAGACAAAAGGGTTATTATCCGAAGCTTCAAAGGTCTTGGGAAGGTTCGTATCTGATCAAGAAAAATCAATGATGTTATTTACTGTATAAGTAAGATCCCTAACGGTAAACCAAAGGTAGTGTATTAAAACCTGCTGGCGCCATTTGAGGGTGACCATAAAGGGGAAGAAGAAGTAAACCAGCTCCAAGAAACAATTGACCTTGTCATTGAAGAATTTATAGGTGCATATGGATGTACCGGAAAAGCTAGACATGGTGTTGCAACCGAGCAGCAACAAGACCTCTTCACGGTTCCCAAAGATTACTCACTAGTCCATGGCACTTCCGTCAAAATCTATGACGCTCGAGGTCTGGCATCTGTATTCCGGAAGAAGTTTGGTCGACTGCCAGAACTTTAAGATCAGTTACCAACCCCTGGAAAAGCATTGAATCTTTAAGATGGATCGCGTTATTGTTTTCATTTGGTAACAACAAACACCTTACGAGATCGATCCACCTATGAATGTGTTTGAAAAGAATTACTCAGTCTGAGGGAGCATGTCCAATGTACAGAAACTAGCTATGCCAAAGATAGAGAGCAACCAGCTGAATTGAAGGACCCTTAGAAACATGCTGGAAGTAAACTTCTAAGATTCCGAGGTCCGAATACTCATCTGTAGCCATTCTTCCAGGGTCCAGGTTTC
The DNA here is from genome assembly GCA_927349885.1 of Psylliodes chrysocephalus. Taxonomy (NCBI): domain Eukaryota; kingdom Metazoa; phylum Arthropoda; class Insecta; order Coleoptera; family Chrysomelidae; genus Psylliodes; species Psylliodes chrysocephalus. Next base: position 22,234,659 of record OV651815.1, on the reverse strand, counting down.
AACAAAAACTCTCCCTTGTTTCTTTCATGCAACTGGAAATTGTAAAAGAGGATCCAATTGCAGATATAATCATTCAGTTTTAGTTTTAGGAGGAACTATTTCTTAAGGAGGGGGAAATGTGAAGCAGAGCCAACCCTGTCTAAGCAAGCGACCTTTAGCTTGCCACTCAACTCATGCTCGAAACATCGCTGACGTATAGAGACAAACGTTCCGCGTCTCGAATATACCAGAAACAGCGGTACGTGACGTTGAGTCATAAAGATGGAATTAAAGAACAGTATACATCATCTAGAGACTTCTCTGTGTTGTGTTGTTACTTTGTACTTTCTTCTTTCTATTTATTTATATATGATGACTTACATTATTTAAACTATGAATGGCTTTAATGGCCAATAAAAATTATTTGTTTCACAATCAAATCGAATACAAAACCTCAAATCGAATACAAAACCTCAAATCGAATACAAAACCTCAAATCATAGTTAAAAATAATTTCCGTTTTGCTGTTTTGCTTTGGCTATAATCCACTTCAGTAAGTGTTTGTTTTTCAGAGGGAAACGGTCGCTCGTATTATTTTATGACACATAGTTTTAAAATTTTCTTGCTTTTCTTTCTTATTTTTTTATTAGAAATTTAGTTGTAACCCCTCTTTGCTATAATCGACTCAGCTGTGATATTTATGATCCATCTATTACGAGAATAATTGGTTTTTGGTTTGCGAACCAAAAGAATACTGGTGATTTCATATTTATAATAGAAATTAGATTATCGGGAATAATAAAATTGTCATCCTGATAATCGCAAATCCACTAACATCGATTTGTATAAAAAAAAAAAACAAGAATATTAAAACATCCTCTTTATTTGCTGAATCCCTTTGTATTCAGTTTAATAGTATAATACAAGCTCTTTTCAAAGCGCTTCTTTAGAGATATGCCTTGCATCTACGAGTATGTAACAACATTTCTTTAAATTCAATTTAATTGGAAAATGTCAAGGCAGTTTCCATATCGCTATCGTCTAATGATAAAAGTCGACATTGCAGCCAGCCTTACAGCAATCCAGTTAATCGGAGTTTCGTATAATGTGAGTTCGGATAATCGAGTTTCTACGAGGATGAGATGAATAATTTTCAGCCTGATCTATAGCGGGCTATGATTTTCATCATTTGATTACGATTTTATTTAAAGTAATTAGCTGTTATGTAATATAATTTAGTTTTTTGAGTAATGAATATATTCGAAATACGAGCTCTTATGTATGATCGGGCTATAACGTACATTTTATACATCACTGTAGCGGACGTAAAATACAACTAATTTCAGTGCCTTCGGATTTCTTTTGCGCTCGCAGACGGTAATTTAAATGTTTTTTTTTTTTCAGAATTCTGATTCAATAAGTAATACCCAGAAACTATATTTATTAAAAAGAACTATTACATTGATGTATTTGTTAAAATTAACAATATTAAAAAATATAGGTGATATTAACAACCAAAACATAAATCTGCTGCACTTTAAATTTAATAATAATTGTTATATTTTGTTTTTTATATTTACAATTATTTTAAGTAGTAACTAATAAGAAAAAATCTGGTAGACAGTAAAAATAATCAATAAAAAATCAATCAAGCTGACATAACTTTTTTAACATAAAAAATATTAGAAAAAACGGTTCTTCGGCCGTGATCTAATAAGACTTTTACAGGTAAATATTACATATGGTCCTTTGAGCCGAATTTAATAAGACTTTTACAGGTAAATATTACATACGGTCCTTCTCGTCTAAACTGAACTACACTGTGGAAAATGTCTCTACGAAGAAGTGAACATCTAAAGGCAAATAATCTAAACAACAAAAGTACCAAAGACGCTACCTTAGACGACAGATAACCTACTTATATGACGCACCCAGAAATTTCGACACATCTAGGGCCGCCAAAGTCTCGGGATTCAAAAGGTACTGGTAGCGCAAGAATCAAAGCAAACACTAAGAAGACTAATGAGACTACTGAATCAAGAAGAGAAAAAATTGAATGAGAGTTTGCTATAAAGAGAAAATAATTGGAGCAAGAGAAACTCAAAAAGAAACAGGAATTGCTTGAAGTGGAATATGTTATGAGACTTGCAATGATAGAAGAAAGTGAAGAGGAGTCTGAGTTACAGTGTGAGTTCATGATCAGCCGTCCTAACATACATGAATGGCTAGAAGGAGATAATCCATAAGAGAAAGATAAATTGTATCCCAATGATTCACTAAAGAAATCGATAAATGAGGTAAGAAATGCTGTACCAAAATGTTTTTCAAATAATCCTGTTAACGATGCCCATAGTCAAACAACACCTGTGCATATTACTAAAATTTTAGCCAGAAAATCGATTCCAAAGGATTTGCCGTATTTTACTGGAAATCCCATCGAATGGCCAAATTTTATTTATCAGTTTAAAAACTCTACGGCGTTGTATTGCTATTCGCAAGAAGAAAATCACTGTCGTTTACAAAAATCTCTTAAAGGCAATGTGCTTAAAATTTATTGATTATGCCCCATAATGTCGACAAAATAATCAATATTTTAGAACGACGATTCGGATAACCTGAACATATTGTTTTAATGCTAGTAGATAAGGTAAAGTACTTTCCTATAGTAAAAGACGATCGTCTGGACATGCTGATTAACTTTTCTGACGAAGTAAAAAATCTTATGGGAACTATAGAATCGTTAAACGATAAGGATCGCTTACAGAATCCAATTCTCCTTCATGAACTTATAAATAAGTTACCTAACTCATACAACAATTTCGAAAAAGAAATGTATCTGTTGCAATAAACAATTGCACGATTTAAGTACCCTTAAAGATCTTACAGTTAATTAAAGATGGAGTTTACTGACTATAAATAAAATATACTTTTCTTGTTTAATTTTGTATTACAGTTTAACTGACTGTCGCCGTAACAAGATATGTGGCATTAATAATTGTAAGAGATATCATCATGAGGATAATGTGAACGATAATCAAGTCGAAGTTTTTCCATCAACTTCTAAAATGGTCAATGAGACTGAAGCTCAAATAAATTTTCACATTTTCAATAAGACTCTTGAAAATTCTACCGGCATCTATACGCTATAACCATAAATATATCAACACTTATGTACTTTTAGACGACGCTTCAACTGTTTCTCTTAATGATCATGACCTTTCTGATGTTCTGGAGCTAGATGGACCTTAACAACAACTCTGTATCCAGTGGACACATATTCAGACCAAGGAACAACATGACTCGAGGACAGTACTGAATATGGGACAATGGATTTCCAATTAAGACATATGAGAACGATGAGAGGACTATCACTTCCAACCCAAACTGTGGATATTGGTGAGATAACTAAAATGTATCCTTATATTAATAACAAATGTACATTAATGACCCGAAATTATGATAGGACAGGATAATTGACCATTATTAGTAAATAGGAATGTAATCACAGGGCCATGGAATGGTCCTGCCTTAAGTAAAACTCTTTTGTGGTAGGTAATTCAGGGTAATCTAGGAAAACAAGATAATTTTAACATATCACAAGGATATACTTGTCATATAAGCGTTAAGGAAAGAGACGATTTGGATTTGCTTTATGAATTAGTTAAAGATCAATGGAAACTAAATAGTCTAGGTAGATAAAATGTAAATAAAAGAAGATATAAGAGCAAAGAATATTTTAGGCAAAACAATGAAAAGAGTTGGTGACTACTTTTAAACTGGATTATTATGGGGGCATGAAGACAAGGTTCTTCCAGAAAGCCGTTTCAATGCAATGCGGAGGTTACAATGTACCGATAGAAAAATGGACAAGGACAAAATTTATGAGAAGACTTACTGTGAAAAAATGGATGATTTTAAAAAGCTGACATTACTTTTTTAAAATAAAAAATATTAGAAAAAACGGTTCTTCGGCCGGGCTTTAATAAGACTTTTACAGGTTAGTATTAAAATCATAATACAATTTGGAAAATAATTATGGATGTAAGTTGTTACTAACTTCCAGTAATTCCTTACGATTTGGGGTACTGCTGGAAGGTGTATGCTCAAAAGACTCAGTATCTATATTGGTAAATGTATCTGTGTGACTAATGGAAGGGATGAGTACAATTTTTTTGACAATTTTAATTTCATTTTACACAGAATCTTCAATGTGTGTATGCTTAAAAGAATTAGTATCTATATTCCAAATTCATCTATGTAGCTAGCGAAAGGCATATCAACATGAGCATGAGCTAACACAATTACTAAAGAACGTCTTAAACAATGACCTGCGTAATATTATTTTTAGATCTTTCAAGCAAATACATGGAGATAATGCGATTCTCCATAAATATCAAGAGAAGGAGATATTTGCACAGTAAACGGAACAATTACACAACATGAACATAAAGTATTTTGCATTTTTCCTCCCCCATTTGGAGTAAATAATGAGATAGAAATAATAAGTTAAATTTGATAAATAATTTTAAGAGGAAATTTTAATTTGTGCAACTGCATTCTGGAAAAAGCTTATTTTTAAATGTTTAATTACAAGTTATTAGGGCTTGTATATATTTTTTTTATTTGTAAATTAAGTGTTTTTAACTTTTTTTATCTTAGTCAGGTATTTTCATTTTTTAATATTAGATTATTAAATAAAATTTTTACAGATTTTACGTTTTTGTTTGTCTACAATTATTGTAATTTCTGAAATGTAATAAATTAATAAAAAAGCACAATTAAACAGTTTAATAAATTATTAGGTATTGGGTCCTACAAAATGAGTTCTTGTAAGTTAACTCGTTAGGTTAGGTTTGGTTAGGTTAGGTTGGGCTTCGTTAGGTTAGGTTAGGCTACATTTTCCTTCTCATAAATGACATTTATGATTTTAAAACCACTGTTGGGTAATCCTAAATATACCTTCCGTTTACTTTCAATTATATTGAGAGTTCATTGTTTTTTAAAATCCTGCTCATTATTATTAAGTCTTTCTGAATCAGATATTTAAAGATGTTTCTTCTGATTCAGGCAAAAATTCACTGTCTTTGAAACTTTAAGAAGGTTCTGGATATTCTTGCAAAAGGGTTTTTAGGTTATACACCTTCGCACTAATAGTAAGCTCATTTTAAATTTCCCGTAGTGGACAATGTCAGAGATTGCTGCTGCATCTTGAAGATTCAGTGTATTTTTATTAAATAGAGACGAATAACACCTCTATTGGAAGCTTATTTTTCAGTCAACTTTTAGAAGACTTTTTTGTTTTCTGTTTTTCTTTTTTTGGTAGAATCAGTGAGCTGGTTCTTGTGTGGTAAATAACAAGAACTTTGAATACATTTGTGTGGTACTACTGACTTAAAATGTTAAAGTTTATCCATTATTTAAACAATTACCAGGTTTGAAAATCATCTGGTATCTTAAAAAATGGAAAAAATATCGTTACTACAATGGTAGTTAATTAAAGTCTAATAAATTATAATACAACACATTCATTTTAATGAAGATAATAGAAATAAACCTCAAAATAATGTAGCTGTTGCTTAAAGCATTTCTGTGTAATAAAAATAATTTTATTCTTTTCAAATTTTTAATATTGAATGTGAATCATTATCACATATTGGGAGAAAACGTTTTTGGGTACTAATTATATTTATAAAATAGTACAAAATTAAATAATTTATTGACTTACACAACACACAAATTCTTGATTGGCAGATGACACATACAGTGCTGTCACATTGCCATTTTTTTGTTTATTAGGTGACGTTTTTAAAACAATGAAACTTTAAATATGGCGAAAGCTTAAACATAAATAATACTTTTAAAAACATTTTATATTTTATACTTAAAAGATATTTTAGAAGTCTAAAGGTAATACGGTGGACATAAAGTAACGTATAATATTTCTCGAAAAACGTCTAACCGGTCGCGTTGTGTCGCTAGTTGCTATTGTTCGATTCCCAGTTTCGTCATAAATTTAAAATATTAATAACTCTGGCAAATGATTAGATAAAAAATAAACCAAGCTTTTATTTATAAAAACGTAGGTACTCAGTACTCTTTGCAATACTCACGGTTTGTATTAAAAAATTATGCACGAAAACAAATTTAGTACCTAGGTATTCTCAAATCAATCCCCTTTCTATTAGTTTTAGTTTTTGAAATAATATTAATTGCATTTTTCAAATATTTCCGTGCCAACTGTACCTACCCTTTTTGATTTTAACAAAAAAAAAGATATAACGGAATTTGAATACAAACTGGCATCACTGTTTATGTGTTTCTATCGTTCCGCGCTTTGACTTGATATTTGCTTACTAAGCGAACTTGAACAAAATAGTTTTGATCAAAATACTAATACTTTACGAAATTAGGTTCATGTCTTGGAAAGGTAACGGCTGAGAACTCTGAATAGGTCAGTTTTAAACGGCCGCATATACGGCAATTATCCCAATTTAGCGCGCCAATAATAAAAAAAATTGAAATTTTGAAAACATGTTTCGTCCACACACTATCGTTCTGTATACGTTCGCGCTCTTATCCGAGAACCGCGGATAAATAAGAGAGTAATATGGGTAGAAAGAGTGCGCTTTCAGTCTTGTGTGGTTGACGCATACGGTAGCATGTGAGCATTTGTTGGAAGAGTATATGCTGTTGTTTATTTGTTTTTATTTAAGAAATGTTTCAAGATGGACTGTGAAGCTTCACGCATGTATTGGTAATGTATTTTTTTTATCTATTAATAACGACAGCTTTTGTTGGACTTAATTTTATTCATTCTTTTTTGTATACGGATAATGTGTGCGAGGACTACAAAAAAGTTCCGTCAAGTTCCACTTTCGTTTTTTCTGTTAGAGTAAGATAAAACCTTTATCTTTAAGAGCATAAAAAAATGTACGTCCCCTACTGTCCTCTGTCTGATACAAGTTATTTTGTTTACAGGCAGTCGCGACATCGTTGATAAGCATTCCCCTCAATCAATAGAAATGAACTTTTTTCTGTTCTAAAAAGCAATAAATTCTTTAAAATGTCAACTATTAAGTGCATTGAAAGGGTAGAACAGTACATATTAAACAAATTTAATGAATCAGAAATTCCACGTGTTCGAAAAAACGTTTTAAATGTACTATAAAGATATTCGTGTTAAAGCTTATCAAAAAGTGAAAGGTATGCAAAAGTACACCAGCAATATTCACCAAAAAATATGCTTTATGACTAGATAGAAAGATAATAATTCCCAGATTGGACTCTAAAATCTCTGCAACACCCACAGCAGAAGAAGTAAAAAATTATCAAAAATGTGGAAGACGAAAAAAATCATTCGAGGAAAGCTGTGTACAGTTGAAGTTAAAAAAAATAGAACCTCTTGTGTCAAGCATATCCAAGGAAACACTTTGTAAAGCTACATAAATGAGTCTGTGGGGACAGAACTTCGGCGGAAGTAGTGAAATTAGCTATAAATTCTTCTCCGTGCACAAAGAAAAAAAATTAAAGAAATTCATAATTCGTCTTCTCTGTCATCCAAGTACACTCCAGAAGAAGCATTAGCTTAAATCGTGGATTGTAGTTTAAGCAAAGATGATTATATAAAAATCCAAAGAGGAGCGAAAAGGAAACAAGCAAATATATATCCCATTTATGCTGTAATTGGTCACGTTAAAAAGACATGTTATCGGGCTGTGATGGTACTAGTCTTTGGATGTTTTACGTCACCATGTATTATTAATAGCAAATAAAAATCAACTTGATTATACGAAAGTTATTTATTCTTCTTTATTCTTCGATCACTTATTTCAACGAACCTACACAATTGTTACGTCGTCGAAATAAGTGTCGAATCAAGACATTATAAAATATAATATTAAATAGTAAAATACATTCCTTAACCTAATTATATCCAAGTTCAAAGAACTATAACAACTATAAAAATTATATACAGTATGATAATATATAAAAGTACTTATATTATTACACGGCCAACATCACAACCACGGAGGCTGAGGCGCATATACCGGTTAAAGATCTGGTGGACCTAACCATCAAACGTTTAGCACAAGTACCATCGAAAGTTTTACTGAGGATTTCAGAAGATATTTAAGATATCATTGTGATGTATAAGTGGGGTTTAGATGGTAGTGGAGGACCCAGAATTTATAAGCAAAATTTCTGCAATAACGCAGTTCTAATGTGATTTTGTCTACACTAGTGCCATTAGAAATCTTATTTGAATATGAAGGTGGAAAGTTGATATTTTGGAAAAATATGAGAACATCCTTAATATCGAATTGTCGCCCAATTAAATTTGTTTTGAAAATGGAATGCGATGAATCACTGAAAGAAGAGTATGATAACATCAAATCTCAGATCGCGGCACTCAGATCGACCACAATTGTTCTAAGTAACCAAAGAGAAATTAATTTCTATCATAAGTTATTTTGCACCATGCTTGACGGTAAAACGTGTAATGTACTTACCAACACTACATATACACAGGCATGTAATGTTTGTAGGGTAACACCCAAAGATATTAACGATTTGGACAACGTCATATATAGAGAATGCGATGAATCCACATATCAAATTAGAGTATCCATTTTACATGATTTTCTGAGATGTTACGAGTATTTATTGCACATTTATTACAAACTAGAGTTACAAAAAGGGCAAGCCCAAGGACCAGAAGAAAACAGAAAATAAAAGAAAGAAATAATCAAATTACTACTAGCTTTTACCACGAAATGGGCCTAGTTGTGGACCAACCCAAACAAAGTGGTGGTAATTCAAATGACGGAAACACAGCTCGGCATTTTTTCTGCAATCTAGACAAAGTTGCTACCATCACTGGACTAGACCCAAATTTAATTGTGAGATTTGCAAATATCCTGTCAGTCTTGTCTAGTTCTCATTACATCAATATACCTACATTTAAAGAACACTGCTTGGAGACTGCCAAAATGTGCGTTTCATTATATGGGTGGTACAAAATGAGTGCTACAGTGCATAAAATATTGATTTACGGTAGTGATATTATCAGCTATTTGCCACTCCCTGTCAGACAGTTTTCTGAAGACGTACTAGAGGCAAGTCATAAAGAATATAAGGTTGTATGACTTATGGATGACATCAAGATTAGAAACAAACAGAGACATAATGAATAGAATGCTACTGTCGTCAGACTCCGTGATTACACCTTTCCGACAAATGCAAAAAAAGCGAAATAAACCCTTTTCAGAAGATGTACTGTTAGATGTCCCGACTTTTTTTAAGTAATAGTTTAGATGGGGTATACATATAGTGATATAAATCCAGATAATGGCAGTGATAATTCCGAATGAAAAACTAATTTCTGTACATTATTTGTATTTCAGTTAATTAATAAAATAATAATGTAAAGCGTTCTTAAAATGTATGTTGATTATTTTAACGTATCTAAGTACTGTTATTATAAATAATTAAAACTTGGCACCTTATTTAAATAATTAAATATGAATTTAATTTATAAACCATTTTTTTATGCATTCCTATGTGAAATGTGACACTCGTGCAGTCTATTCTACCACTTACATTGATCTTTTAACAAAATCTAAGCAAAAAAAATACTTTGGAAAATACAACCATTTTTGGCAAGCTAATTACCGCTAATTACTGTATGTGGGCCGCCTTAAGACAATTATCCCGACTCGCCTGGTAAATTCTCAAGAGGCATAAGTGTGTCTCAAAAAAGTAAAGAACGTTAAAACAAGAAGAATAGGTGCAAGCCTCTCTTGATACTATAGTATTGTTCAAGAGTATACCAATAATTACAAGATAAAGAGATTTAAACATTTAATAAGACGATTGTATTTTTTTTTGCAGCAACATTAATGTTGTTCAATAACGTTTAAAGCTAAAAGATATCGGAAGACCTGACCTGTGTGTTATGCAGCTTGTTTTGTGCATTACGCAATGAATAAATCTAAGATGAATCGTTACAATTTCATGTTAAATCCTATTGATTGTGTCTAGCACATGATATGAAACAGTGAAGAATGTATTTTAACTGCCTTTCTTTCACTTGTATTTTTTTAAACGTGCCACCAGAAACTGATAAGAACAGACATTAGATACGCCTTTGCCTCTTTGATTTTGCGTATCCTTGAATTTATGCTTGGTATCAAAAAACCTGACCTGCATATTTGCCGTTTTGATTTTACGAGTCGGTAGTAATTGTGCCGACCTAAGGGAAGCAAGTGTCAATACTTTAATTTTCTCTTCTAAATTATCACAGTTAAAGGCTGTTTAAAATCAGTTTATTTTGGGTTTAGTGTGTTTAAAAATTGATCAAAAATTTGAATATTGTTTACATTATAATATACAATAAAATGGAAACCGACGAAAAATCCTTGTTCAACTTGCCAACTAAGAAAACCCTTTTAGCAATATAAAAATTTATTTTGAAAAGATTTTCTTATCCCAGTGAAAGTTTCTCCCATCACTGCTGGCGAATCTGGTAAGTTATTTTAAGCAATATAAATTATAAAAATATATAATGGCTAGTTTTAAAAAATGTTTGGATATCATTAGTATTTTATTCCTTTTTATGTCGCTTTATTTATTTTATAAGAATATCTGTATGTATATTAAAATTTGATTTCTTGAAATTCATTGTAATTGACATAGTAGGTACCTAGGACGTTCCTACCTGAGAATTATTTAAAATTAATTTTCAATTTTTTTAATGATTTATGGTTTTCAAAATGCAGCTTATTTACAAAACACTTTTTTATGAACATGACCCCAACTATGAATCAAAAATCCTTTATTGCGTTTGAAGCTGTTCGACAAAAAACTTAATTAAAAGACTGTTGATGGTAATAAGGTAGGTAAATAAAATGTATAAATTAGTGTCAGCTTAAATAATCGTCTAAAAAAATAAAAACTCAATTATATTAATCCTCATTCATATTTCTTTTTAGGTCAAATGGAACAAGATTGTTTCATGTCGCTTTGAAAAAGGTTCAGAGAATCAATTAAAATTTAAATGATGATGAATATTATTATACCATTGTCAAACTGGGGAAAATAGCAACCGATATTATTATTTCCTTTATTTAGCTACTTTTCTAATATCACAATATAAAAATTTAGTAAAAATATACATATAAGTCAAAACATAGATAATTTAGATACAATTAAAACTAACTAAAATTCTATAGGTTGTTACTGTTTCTGGAGAAATATTCATTATTTAAGAAATATGTCACTTTGACTTTAAATGTACTTACAGACGTTACTAATTTAATTTTCTCTGGAAGTGCGGTATATTGATTTAGACCTTTAAAAAATAGTGAATTTTGTGTTGCACTCTTAACAACTGTTTCAATATAAAAGTTATTTCTGTTCCGCGTTGAATAATTGTGCATATTAGAGTGGTAATTAAGCTAATATTCTCTCTTAGGCACATTGAAAGTAACCCGGGTTTAATTTTATAAATAAAAATTAACGCATTCCGTAATAAGAGACTTTTGATTGGCATCCACCTCAAAGTTTCAAGCATTAGATTAATGGAAGTATATTTTGAACAGGATAATATTATTCTTGAAAGAGTAAAACCAAATTTGGTAGATTTTCACACTTGTATTTTAAAAATATAAATTTTTTTAAAAAAACACTAACATGACATATGTTTCGAAGTACAACTTCTTTTTCAAATGTGACTATTTTAAATTCGGTATCCAATATATATATACGAAATAATTTAACAAAACAAAGTACTTAAGAAAAACATCAATAACATTACAAAATAACTATTTAAAGTAAATTAGGGTACTTAGGTAATTATAATATCAATCAGATAACAATAAGGTAGCACATTACCGGGATTATCTCACAGAAAACTAGGAAAGAGATTTAATAAGGGTGAATTATTAATATCTAATTGATCATTTAGTAAGTTATCTGAATTTTTAAATCTATTTATTTCAAGTGTTTCTAAATGGTTTAATTTAAGGCTCTTATTTTCTATATGTAAAATTTCAAAGTTGTCTGTAAAAGAATGATTTTCAGCTAAAATATGATTTGAGTAAGTAGAGTTATTTTTGTTTTTTGTATAGCTATTATATTAAATTAAATTGTGGTAGTTGTCCAAAATTGTATATTGGTCAAACAGGCCGTACTTTTAAAAAATGCTATTCTGAACATTATAATAGCTATACAAAAAACAAAAATAATTCTACTTACTCAAATCATATTTTAGCTGAAAATCATTCTTTTACAGACAACTTTGAAATTTTACATATAGAAAATAAGAGCCTTAAATTAAACCATTTAGAAACACTTGAAATAAATAGATTTAAAAATTCAGATAACTTACTAAATGATCAATTAGATATTAATAATTCACCCTTATTAAATCTCTTTCCTAGTTTTCTGTGAGATAATCCCGGTAATGTGCTACCTTATTGTTATCTGATTGATATTATAATTACCTAAGTACCCTAGTTTACTTTAAATAGTTATTTTGTAATGTTATTGATGTTTTTCTTAAGTACTTTGTTTTGTTAAATTATTTCGTATATATATTGGATACCGAATTTAAAATAGTCACATTTGAAAAAGAAGTTGTACTTCGAAACATATGTCATGTTAGTGTTTTTTCAAAAATTTTTATATTTTTAAAATAAAAGTGTGAAAATCTACCAAATTTGGTTTTACTCTTTCAAGATTAAATGGATTTTCATCAAGTAAAGGCTGAAACAATAAATAGGATAATATTATTCGCATAGCCCTATTCTGCACCTTCTGTAGTCGGCTCAACTCATTTGGTTTAGTAAAAAAAATATTGTAGAGCAATAATTAAAATGAGGTAGAATTATAGTATTATATATAATACATTTAGTTCACTATAATAAGCCAAATGAACTTCTAAATAGGAAATTTAACTTAAGTGCAATAGTTTTGATAACAATGTTGGCATGATCTATGAATCTCATCTGCTTGTCAATCATTACCACTGAGTATTTGAATTTTTCTACTAACTGTATAGAATTTCCTGCAATTGTTATGTGATATTGTTTATCAACAAACTGTGTATAGGTATAGTTGCTACTTTTCAGCATACATTTTGTTTTATTTGTATTAATTTTTAACAAATGATTGCAACGCCATTTATAAACATGTTGAAGAGTTTCATTAACAACTCTTACCAAGTTATCTGAATCCTTCCAAGAAAAATATATTAGGGAATCATCAGTAAACAGGTGAATAACACATTGACCCTTGAAATCAACAATGGCATTGATATACACTAAAAACAACAGGGGACCCATTATACTTCCCTGCGGAACACCTCTGATATAGTTCATTTCCTCTAACAAAATGTTATTTACTTTTAACTTTTGTTTCCTTTTACTTAGATAATTCACACACCACTCCAATGCTTGCTACTATACCCATACTTTTACATTTTTTTATCAAACGGTTTTGATCAACAGTCTCAAATGCATTTTAAAGATCTATAAAAACTGCCAATGTTAGATAGTTTTTATAAAATTTATATTTCCATTCATATAAAACACACTGGATAGCTGATTCACAGTTATGTTTGTTTCTGAAGCCTGATTGTATTCTAGTTATAAGTTTATTTTCTAAAAAATTAACAACTTGTTCATGAACGACCTTCTCAATGATTATTTCGATACAACTTAACATACTAATAGGCCTTAAATCTGTAGCTTTATTTGCGTTTTTTGTCTTTGGAACAGGCACTACCATAGCAATTTTTAGAGCATTAGGTATTTTTGAAATTTCTAATGACGAATTTATTAAATTTAAAAGTGGTTCTGAGAGGGTGGAAAAACAGTTTTTTAAAATATTGTCATCTGTGCTACTTTTATCGCTCAAGAGTTGCCTCAACTCTATTCTTTAATTCTGGCAATTTATTTTGCAAGAAAGAATGATTTAATCACTATCTCAAATGTCGTTACACAGAAAGACAGTATTACCAGTACGTTTTTTATCATAAATTAGTAACTACAGTAATTAAACATTCTAATATTTTTTTTTATTTTTATATACTTTATACACATAAAAATATAGCTACTAATTTTATTTTTTTAGCTTTTTACTAAACAGATAAAAATCTTTTAAATAAACAATAATGAACGTTATATTTTTATAAATTTTTGCAGAAACCTTGTGATCAATCAGTCAGCTCATGATGCAGACGCTGATAAGGATCAGGAGATCAAATTGGATTCGCCTACAGGTCTAAAAGACACCAACCCCAAGTCTGGTAAGAGAAAAGAACAACCGTCAAAGAGGAAATGCGCAAAGCGCGAAAAAGTAAAGTGAATAATTATAGAAATTTTTGATTAATAGTCTTAAAATTTTTTCTATAACAATTTATATTGTGAACATCAATGCAAACAATTTTAATTATGAAAATAAATTTTATGTATTTTGAAAATCTTGAAACTGTTTTATAAAAATATCGATATTTAGTACTTTCACAAATTTTCTAATAAATTTACATATTAAAAGAATTTTTTTACTTGTACAACTAGTGTTATTTTGCAAAATACAAAAGTCATTTTAAATACATAACACTATTTATCGCGTCTGACGAACGATTTATTGCAACAATATTAGAGGCATTATGCACATTTGGGGCTATTTATACCAACTGAGTAACCATGGTTTGCCAAAATACAAACGACATTGAATATTGTTGAGCCCATTCATACCATTCTCATTTCTCATTGCAAATACAATCAAACAGATATTTCCTTAAATTAAGCCCATTTGACATATATTATAACAAAGACAAAGATTATAAAAAAATACAAACGGCATAACCAATAAAGAAATTTCTTCATCGCGTTCCGTATTTCAAAAAGAGAGAAAATACAAACGTCATTTTGTAGACTTATGCCTTTTGGTACTGTTAATTTTCTGAGTTAGCGCTACAATCATTTAGGCTTAAGTTCTGCACAGCTCTACTCATTCTATAACTAATATTTTACTATATCTCAATACTAAAGTGATAAGAGTGCGTTAAGTTTTTTGATCTCGTTTCAACTTAGATTTGATCGGACTTAAAAATAGGCATTTAAATCAGACGTGTCTCTAGTTCTTGGATTTACAAAAACACAGTTTTGAAGGTACACTTGTACCTCTTGAGAATTTATCAGGCGGACTGTTGATGCTTATTCCGACTATTGAAGCTTATCTTGATACTATTTACTTATCTTGATTATAGACGCTCGTGCCCATTGTACATTTTTATCCCATTTGACATAAATTAATTAATGTACTTTTTAATTCTATTTAGTTCATACTGCTCATTGTTTTACCCACCAGAAATGTTTATTATATATTTTAATTACACACAAATTGTATTTAAACAATTTCTTGTGCTATTTAAATTTTTTTTATCAATATCCGTAATTATATAAAAGAAAATGTTAATAAACTTTTATTATTTTTTTAATGTCGAAAATGTTTCCCTACTCTAATAATAAAAAAAATTGCACGTAATACAAGTTTTATTTTCCGATAAATTATTGACCATGAATTCTATTAAATCGATAATCATGTCTGAAAATTCAGTGGTTAGTTCAAACAGCATAATATAATTGATACTACAAAATTTGTGATGAGATATCGATTTTCCAAACAGACTGTTAAGGACTTAAATTAAACACAACATACAACCTGTTACATACAGCTCTAAATAATTGATTCTCTAAATCAAATTATTGTTACGCATAGGCTTAATGCAACGCGGTTATTTCAACAAACAAATGACGGTTTAATTAATATTCAGAAGTCTACTGTGTGCAGAATAATACAACGATTAACCCACCAAATTTGCAGGTTAAGAAATATTGTCATTAAAATGCCACTTAAAAATGGGTTTAATTAAAATATTTTCGGATTTTGTTCAATTGCTGGATTTACTTCTATAGTTGTAGCTTTTGAATGCGCTCAAATTAAAATTAAGTCTCCAGGAGGGTAATGAGAGCAATCTAATTTTTTTAGATATTATTGCCAGATGAGCAAAATGGAAAATAATATTTACTGGAATACATTCCTTTTTGGAGACAGTGGTTGTCCATGTAAGCATTATTTACTAAATCTACTGCTAAATCCTAATACGGAAAGTAAAGAGGCTTACAATATTATAGGGCACAAATATCAACAAGAAATCCTGTAGAAAATTGTTTTGAGGTACTACATCAAAGATTTCCCTTTCTGAATGTGGTTATGTCAATAAAAATAAATAATGTTATAAAAGATATTTATGAATTGTGCCATATTTCACAACCTAAGGTTGAATTCTTGAACCAACACCTTCAAAGCTTTTTTTACTTTAATCTCTCTATTTTCGTTGGCAATGAATATTTACAAGGGCGATTAGATTAGATTAAGATTAGATTATATTAGAAGTTGGACGTTATTTGTCCTTGTCCACCGCGACCTTTTCAGATCTATTGTAGGACTTCGCTTGTTTTAGAGTATGTCGTCTAGCCTGGTCTTTTTATTAGACTTAGTAGCTTTGACAGTGGCTGCCGCATGTAGTTGCATGCATTTGGCTTTTCTTTGCCCAATGTTAGAAACCTTATTCCAACCAGACCTTCACATTGGCACAGGACGTGGAATGATGTTTTTTTTTCTTCACAGAACCTGCACAAAGTTACTTTTTCTGTTGGATTGATGACACTCATGTGCCTTTTGAGGCGACAGTGTCCAGTAAGAAGGCGTACTGTTATCCTAACGATTTGACGCTTTTGATCCAGTAGGTCTTTCGTGAACTTGGCCGATGGTTCTTTGATGAACTGTTTGGCTTGTCTCAGTTTTGGATAGTTGATCCACCATTCCTAAGACTTTTTTGTATCCATTGTTTTATGGATGCCTTGCACAATGTCTTAGCAACTCCACAGAAGAGTTTTGGGCCTGTCATGGCCTTATCTGAGCCTTCTTGGGTTAATTCGTCGGCCTTTTCGTTGCCCTGATATCCCTCATGGCCTGGAACCCAGGCTAGGTCTTCTAGACAGTCTTTCAACAGTCGTGATTTGATTTCTGGTGAGAGAATTACCTGTAGAGCTGCTTGGCTATCAGAGTATATGGCAATAGTTTTGCCTGATACTTGCTGATTAAATATTTCTCTTAAGCAGTGTTTTATGGCTATTAATTTCAGCCTGGAACACTGGCATATTTTTCTAAACTCAGGAATAGCTAGAATATTATCCCTTTTTACTTGCTAATATAGATAGCCTTGTGTCGGCGCTATGTAGTTGGCTTATTGAGTTTTGTCCCTGCATTATGCTGTGAATAGCCAACCTGGTTTTTCCTTGTATGAAGATGTGAGGTAGCGTGAGATTTAATAATACCTCCATTGCTGTAGTCGACGTAGTGTGCATGGCCCCAGTAGCACTTAGACAGGCAAGCCGCTGAATGCTAGTGAGTTGGCCTATTGCACTTGCCTGCGCAGTTTTGGTTACCCACTCCACTGCACCGTAGGTTATCATGGATCTTATTACCCTTGTGAATAATCATATGGTCATTTTGGGGTTTCGACCCCAGTTTTTCTCACATATTCTTCTACAGCTTACGAGAGCTATTGTAGCTTTGTATGTGAGTTTTTTAAGATGTTGATTCCACTCCGAGGTATTTGGCTTCTGTGGCGAATAAAATAACTATGTTGTTTAGTACTAGTGGTCTTAGTCCTGTAAGTACCAATTTTTTTGTGAATGGTACAACTGTTGTTTTTTGTTCTTTAATGGACAATTATACCTTCTTGCGCCAGTTGTTCACTATGTTTAGGGCTGTTTGAGATTGCTTCGAGACTGTGCCTGCAAATCAGCCCCTGACGATAATTGCTAGGTCGTCTGCATATCCTAGGTACTGGTAGCCTTCTTAGGATAATGTTTTGAGTAAGTCGTCCACAAGAACTGACCGCAGCATTGGAGATAATATACACCTTGTGGGCAGTCCCGTGTAACTTTTACCTGTATGGTTGCCATTCCTAGAGTGGATAAAATATTCCTGTTCTCTGGACAGGCAGTAATACATTGGCATATTGTAACTGGGACGTTTCAATCTTCTAGAGCCTTGGTTATTGACCTGGTTGAGGCATTGTTGAAAGCTCCTTCGATATCTAAGAAAGTGGCTATTGCGATTTCTTTGTCATCTATTGACTTTGAAAGCAGCCTGTTTAGATCGTCCAGCGCTAGGTCAGTTGACTTTCCTGGCTGGTTACAGGGGCGATACAATAGGTTGTATAAAATAACCGGAAAAGGCCTATAATAATCAGACAGAAAAGTTATGTATTGGTAAAGAATTTTGGGATACAAGCAATTAAATTGTTCTGTATAATGGTTGTATAGTTTATTAATGTATTTACTATATTAAATGTTTCAAAGATAACTTTTACCCTATTTTTCCTTATAGTTTGGATATCTACTTTTTTTGAATTCATCAGCCTGTTGTAGGTAGTGTGTTACCCTAACTGGAAATGATTTTCCTATTTTTTTTATGCTCTACATACACAAGGTATAGCTCACTATGGGCAAAGTTGTATTTATTACCAAAATCATATGAAATTGGATTGTTCGTAGTATTAAGTACATCTGTACCTGGGGCGGCCCTGCTGTTTAATAATATAATAATATATTATCCATCACAAAAAAGTGCAAATTAAGTTGTGTTAATAATCACTTTCTCGAAAAATTTTGAATCGTTAAATAAAGTTGTTAAATAAAGCAATATTTAACAACTTTTTGTTGTATTGACTTACCAGCATTCGCAAAAAGACTTCTGACTATTATATAATGTGCGACCTTCGTGATTGTTTGAAGATAGAAGCAAATGGCCGTCTCAAAATTTTGTAACAAATGAGGATACAATTTCAGAAGAGAAAAACAAAAGCATGGCCTCTTTACTAAATACTGGGAGAGATTTCAGTTTGTATTATAATTATTTTTACAAATATAGAATTATTGTGAGATTAGTTGGTTGGATAAGACGATTTCGTTCTAATTGTATGAGAAAAGATAAAATGACAACTAGTCATTTATCTTTGGATGAAATCGAAGATTCTGAAAGAACCATAGCCAAATTAATACGAGAGAAGAGCTTCACAGGTTTGAAGGATAAAAGTCTGTCTTCCTTACAGCCAGTACAGGAGGAATTTGGACTTTTTAGAGTTAAAACTAAAATCACTGAAAGAGATGATTTTTATGATTTTCGATGCCCTATAATTTTACCATCGGGCGACCCTGTAGTTCACAAAATGATTTACAAGTATTACGTTGGAATTTAAGGTTTGATAAGCATGATACGTGAGAGTTTTGGATTATCAAAACGAGGAAAACTATAATGGCAGTCATCTCCAAATGTGTCATATGTAGAAGAAATGATGTAAAAAAAGTAGAAACTTTTCCAGTGGCACTACCTAAAGATAAAATACAAGATGTCTGTGTTTTCCAAGTTTCTGGAGTCGATTTGTGCGGACCACTGTATATAAGAAAAAACGAAAAAGTATGGGTCTGCATCTTTACATACGCTGTATACCGTGCAGTCCACTTAGAACTTGTTTCCAGTTTATTAACAGAGATATTTATGAATGGATTAAGAACCTTTATCAGCAGACCAGAGATCCTTTACAGTGATAATGGCACCTACAGCGTGTTGATGAGGTTAATGGTGGGAGCGTCGTATCCGATTGTTGAAGAACTTATTAAAGAAAACTTTGGGAAAAATTTCTTTGTCTTTTCAAGAATTGTACACTGCTTTGTATGAATGTGAGGCCTCTTACTTATGTGACTGAAGATAGTCAATATCTGATCCCTTTGACACTAGCAATGTTTCTGCAAGAAATAAATGAGGTAGGAGTAAGAGATATAGATGAATTTAATATAGAGATTTTAAACAAATATTTAGGATGCAAGCTAAAACTTAAGAATGAGTTGAGAAAAAGATTTCGAAGAGAGTACCTTAGTCAACTCATTATTATACCAAAGCGATTCAAGTCATCACTTCTTATTAAAATTGGTGATATGGTATTAGTTGAAAATGATACCACCAAAAGAATACAGGTTGGTAGTTGGAATTTTACCTGGTAAAGATGGAAATATACGCGTAATCCAATTAAAAACTTCTTCTGAGGTAATATTCAGACCAATACAAAGACTTTTTCTTTTGGAAGTAACCGCAAAGGAAGCAGAGAGTCTGAAAGTGGAAATGAAACAAAAATTTCATAGAAAAAAAGAGAAGCCTACAAATTCTATGAAGAAAGAAATTTGAAATCAAGATAAGACGTGTGTTATCTCACGTTATGGATGACAAGTCAGACGTTCGAATAGATTTTAAATGTAAAATTGTGACACTTTAGGCATTTTCGAAAACTTACTCGGATCAGAAAGATTATGGATCCTATTGTTCGTTTACCTATAGTTACTTACCCTATCCGTGTTCGGAAACTAGTAGATTACTGATCCAGAGTAGATTAGTAATAGATCCGCATGCGTACCGCAGGATTTTATAAAGGGATAACCCAATTTTTTGGGGTTTAGTGACTGCCAGTAGTAGCTTTGAAGTTTTTTCTACCTTTGATTAGTTATAACTTGTAATATTTATGCCCATATAGCGACTTTATTAGTCAAACTACAAATATGTTTAATTAAAATGGTTCTTTAACAAATAAGAGGGAAACGTCAAAGATTGACAGACGTAGATAATCAGGAACAAGAATCCAGGGGCCCTATCATCGGCTATCGTTTTCTAAAAAACGTATACGCTTTAGCAACATACGAGCTATTCGCTATTCTCGACATACGTTTTAAAAGCGTGTACGCTTTTAAAACGGGTGTTTTACAGCGAGCGGAATTTTTCACACGTTTTTGATAAAACGTGCATGTTTTCAAGGATTTAGTCAATGTCACTTATATGTCACTTTTAGGACGATTAACAATATTGATTGATTTTAACAAATTCTAGGTAACTACTTTTTATTAATACCTACAAAAGTATCTAATTTCTTATGAATATGGTTTGCAGTACTAAAGAAGTCCATTAGCTGAGAATTTATTTCAATTATATTATCAATAATTGTACAATTAGAAAACTTAGAAGATAAGAATCCTTAAAGATTCAGACTTGCCGAGGCAGAATCCAGTTTTTGATTTTAACTGATATTGAATGAATATTTTTTATATCTTACCGTATGAGAATTTAATTATTAATTCATGTATGTTTTATTTACAAATGTTAATTTGCTTGCGGTTCAAAGCTCTTCTGTATGTATCACACGTTATGTCCAGAAATTTTTACAATTTTGTAAAATTGCCACAAAATATTAAAGAACTGAATAAGATAAGCAAAGTTATTTGTTAAATAAATTGTTTACCATAAAAACTAGGTTTTTATGACGTACGATTTTTCTAGAATTATAGGTTGCATTAACTGCACCCGTATAGCTATTTTTACGCCAACAATTAACGATTCAGATTATCCTGAACATCGATATATATTATGTGATTAGAAAAAATCATCGTTCGACAAATTTACAATTGGTTTGTTGTAATTAAATTACATAATCCTTATTCTTTTATGGCCTGCACATTACTTGAATTCAATGATATAGACAGTTTACAGTGATGCCAGACATATTATTTGCTTGTTAAAAACGTACACGTCTTAAAAAACGAATACTCATCGAACGTCAGTCAAGAATATAGATTTCAAAAACTACTCGCTTTTCAACCACTCACTTTCGAAAACGGTTCGTTTTTTTAGCGATTGTCGAGGATATCCGCCCTGCTCGTTCGTAAACTGTCGGCACTAAGTTCAGTAATCCACGTAATCCATCGTGTAAATCCAGTAATCTGGATTTGTTATCTATAGTAGGTTTCCAAAAATGCCTTATGTAAGTAACGTGTCACAAGGTGGGAGAATGTTGAAATTGTCACACTGTATAAGATTGGATTTGGGTGTGTCATCCAGTTTACATATTTTAGAGTGACTTTGATTAATAATTTTAAATTTTGATTTTGGGTTTTGTCAAACATTTTATTTTGTAAAATAAACACAGATCTCTCCAATATCGCCCAATTTATTTATTGATTAATGAGGTACCATCGGGTAGATCGTATCCTTATTATAACACTATTCATTAAATAATTTTTTTAAAGCATATATTAGAATTAAAATATTGTCATTCATTTAAAATTGTCTGGTAAAAAGAAAATTATTCTATGCCGTGAAGATATTATTTCGCCTAATATTACTTTTTATTTACTGAACACCGTTCATTAACCTGCAATATATTTTCAATTTACATACTTTTCATTATTATAAAGTTGTAATACCATACTTTTATTGTATTTGGTTTAATTCTGTGTTTTTTCAAAGCGCAAAAGCCAACTTTGTGGAGTGATCGTAGGAAAACAAAATTAACTCATATTTTAAGATCCCGTCATCAAACCGTAATTTAATTTAATACTATTCTTTTCACCGGTCGCAGGATGCGATTTTAACGTATATTTTCAAATTTTTGACCGGGTCTTTTTTCGTTGGTCCACTGTGCAACGTAAGTCAGTTTAATCCAACCCCGTTAAAAACGTCGATTTCGGTCTTTTAAAAAGGTCTTTATCAGATTTGACTGCAATTTCTAACGTTCAACCTTTTTTTGCCCCTAAGGGCTGGACTGCTCGTTCGGCCTCTGGAAAAAGGATCTGTTTAATATCTTACGGTTGGACAGCTTTAGATTTGGTACAGCGTCGTACAGAATATTTTTTTTATACGGTAAATTATAGAAAGTCTTTATTATTTTATCATTAAATGGCATTAAAATAATTGTTTTTGTAATAAGTGCGTGAAATTAGAGAATTTGTTTTTAATGACGCGTGTACTTTTTGCAAGTGGGATAAAATAGTTATTTATAATATAATTATTAAAACTCCAATTTTATTTTATAAAAACGGATTATTTTTAAACGAGCGGAGTGAGTTGAAAACTTAGAACAAAATAAGAAGAATTTTACCATGATATGTATCATGAATTTTTTTACAAATCCTCTTAAAATTGGATAAAAAGTTTAAACAGTTTTGTCATCTATAATTTTATATTCTCAAATGTTTTAGTTCAAAATCAATATGTTGACAGTTTACTTTTACTTTTAAAATTGCATTTTTAAAGCTGAAACCAAACGTCCAAGTACCTACAGTCTACAGTAAGACAGATATAGATGAGCCGCCATGGTCATATGAATAGTAAATAGGTAAATAGAAGAACGCAGGTCATTTTGTCGTCGTTTGCTGTTGCGACCTCTTGGTCTTGGTCCATGATATAGCGGGTCTTCAACAATACCCGAATCTCACGTAATTTAATCTTAAGTAAAAGTTAGTCCTGTCAGAAATGTAACCTGCGTTCATTTGGTGACTAACGATATTTACATTATAGGTTTGTTCCAACAGCTAATCAGAATTGGGATTCTCATATTTCAATACGTCACGTGTTGAGACGACTATCTTCGTTATACAGAATGCGATTGTCATGAAATGTCTCTCTCTCTCTCTCTATATGATTCGTTACGTGTTGAGTTCGCACATATTAATGTTTACAGACGAACAAAATTATTTTATTTTAATGGCTCATTTTCAAAGTGGAACCTAAAATACTGAAATAACCTGGAAATATTTAATTCATAGTAATGTAACCTACCAAATGAACTCGGTGATTCCACCAAAATTTTAAACTTAAAAAAAATTATTAAAGTATTAACTACAATTAAAAATGTTGTCTACTACGGTTACACAAGTTTCGGCTGTTCCGGTGTCAACCGTCGGGCCTTCGACGTCGCTCAGACGGCAGCTAGGGGGTGGATAGCTTACAAGAATTCCGGAAATAGTAGACAAATGAGTAGGCGCCAACTGGGTCTATATAGTGGCCAAACTATGATCCTATTTCCCCAAAAACCCAGTAAATGAGGAAAGAAATAAAAGACAAACCTCAACTTATGTTCCTTTATAAATTAAAAAAAAAAGGAAAAATATTTACTAAATATATCAACTTTAAATTTCAACAATTTATTATGAGTTCGATAAACTACTAAAACTAATTAATTACCTAATGGCTTTAGATAATCCAAAAAAAAAGTTGGAGGAAATTAAAGGGAAAGTTTACACCATATATGTATATGCATAACCCAAAATAAATTATTAAACGTATCAAAATATGACACGGTTCGTCGTTAGCTTGGTACCAGGCATGACGCTTGCGCAAAATATTAAATTCCACCTTACATAAATTATAAAATAATAGTTAACTCAAATCTTGTGCATAACCGCACCTATACTACATCATATATTATAAACTAAACAGTAAACTTATAATCCTTATAAGCTTATAACCCTCTCCAAATTGGAAGGCGATATCTGCTTAACTTTTAGTTAAGACCAAACTACCCAAAAGAAAATTATTAAACCATGAAATTTTATAATTAAGAATAATTCATAGAACTAAATAAAAATATCAAAAAATAAAAATACAATGAACATATAAAGGACTTTAGACACAGAGGTAGGTTATTTACTTAAACTCCCAGGTTGGAAGAGGTTACTTAATCTCTGCCCCCACACGGGTCTTCTGAGATTGCTTAACTTATATGTTAAGTCTTATCATAAAAAAAAAAATAAAATGTAAAAATGAAAGATAAGGTTAAATTTGACTGAAGCTCTTAATAACTGAAGGTTTACAACTTAAGCGTAGAAGCAGTCCAGATGTTCTGCAACTAGAAGAATCACTACTCCAGCATTAAGTGGTTATTAAAAAAAATAAATGAAAAATACACAAAGGACTTCAGACACCGTTGATATACTTTAAAGCTCCCATAAATAGGAAGAGGTTGTTAAATCTCTGCCCCCACACGGGTCTTCTGAGATCGCTGAATTTGATCGTTGAGTCTGGTCCATTTAATAATGAATAAATTAAAAAAGTAAAATTATGACAGTAGCCCTTAATAACTGAAGAATTACAACTTAAACGTGGAAGCAGTCCAAGTGTTCTGCGACCCGAAGGATTACTACATCAGCATTAAGTGCTTAAATTAAGAAAAAGTTTGAAATATTAATCAATTAAACGATGTAATATTTGATAATACATAAGTTATGAGTGGAAGAACCCTAGAACATTCTGTGCTCAAAAGTATAAATAATGTTGAGAATAACTTAACAACATTCGGTTGAAAGTGAATGTATAGTTTAACAGAGCACACATGAAACCTTCAATATAACGTATAAGAAAAACCTGATAGTAGGGTGTCTTCTTTCACAGCATTCCCATCTTCCTATCCAGAACGAGAATCATCCTTGTAAATCTAGATACAAGTAAGCTAGGCGACTTGCATACCAATGTTCTGTGTTCCCTCGATGAGTCCACGATGAAACCATTGAACTCCGGACGATATAACCCTCTGTGTACAACTGTTGAAATCCTGAGTCGCTACCCTCTGGGTAAAAATTGTTGTCGTGTCCTGGGTTAACAACCCCCTGGGTGAAACTGTCGTTGAATCCTGGGTTAACAACCCCCTGGGTGAAACCCTTTTTCGTAAAGGGTTAACTTGGTAGCCTTCCAAGGATGAGAAACACATGAGATGATCCACAGCACAACAATATTCCACACTCCAAATGCTGTGAACTTCCAATTATTTCGTTAAAATCCTATACTAGATATGGGCTGGACCAATGACCATAGGAATTTACCAATACACTAAAATTCCTCTCAAAATACGAAATGTCCATTTACCCACAATTAACCATGAAGTAGAATCTAAAATCCCCTTTAATTAGGTAAGCCGATGGGGCTAAATATTAACAAAATTCTACTTCGACGCAAAATTCGTCTTTCTCGTGATTCAACACCCACTGACTAAAAAAATACGTCAGCCGTCCAAAATGGCCGAAATCCCTTTCCGATAAATTTCAAGCCAAGTGGGTTCAGAAATTCATCCTCAAGAATTCCCCACTATATAACTTAACAGACCATTTACGGTACCCTAAAAACTATATTTATATACAGTATAACTACATTTGCGAAACTGTTCCCGACAAAAATTAATACAACAGCGATCGCAAAAAAATCCCTCACGACTTAAAATCGCTCATTGTGAAACTACCTTACCTCGGGTTCTGAGCCCGATATTGGAACGTCCTACAAACATGACACTTGTCGGTGTTCTGTCGTCAAATGACGTTTATGTCATTCACTGTTACAATTGAAAAATATTAACCTAACACTGACAGCCATAACAAAAACAAGCAATGAAATTCTTAAAGAATGGTATCGTAAATAATTAATTACCCAAAGGTGAGACTATAATGCATAATATATATAAATTTACAACGAAACTTGGTCTATTTTTAGGAGAACTACCACCCTTTTACTAAGTGGTGAGATGAAATAAATTGTAATAATGATGTCCGAAAGTTAGAATACAGGTGAAATTAGTTAATGACAAAAATAATAGTGATATCATCAATACGATTTTACCCTTTTTTTTTTTCGTATGATTAACCAGGTAAGCCAAAACAATTTTATTAATTCGTGGGGCCAAAAATGAACGTTACAGTAATTGTATTCGACTATTTGAGAAACGTTTTTCAATTGAATAAATCAAATATGATTCTTTTTTGTCGTCATAAATAAATACTTATTGAAAACAATGAATCGAAAAAGGCCCCAAAAGGCCCACAGTAATAACAAAAGCTGCTGAAGATGTGCAAATTCACATGGTACAAAATCTTAATAAATTTGTAAAAAAATAGAACTTTAAACAGGTATGAACAAAGTTTCGGAGACTGACTGTGACAAGTGAAATTCTAAAAATCTTTTTTTAAGGTTTGCCGCAATGAACTAGCAATTCGCTCCGTGCGCAACAGCAGCGCAAATTCGTTTTGGTACTAATGGACTATTTTTGCGTATACTGACAAATGCAATTTTTATTAGAATTCGTAATTAAGAAGTATATATGTTAGTTTCAATAAAAGTATATGGATTTTAAAACAAGTAAAACAATAATTTATTATTATTTTCTATTTTTATCGCTTAAATTAAAGAAAATGATATATAATCAATAAAAATCAATAACAAAATATAGGCAAACAATAGTATTTACTGGAAAATGTATGAGAAGTTGCCTAAGTTTAATAAGTTGTCATTAAAGAGTTAGACTCACATACTTTGATTTTCTTTTACTATACGGAGAATAGTCGCACTGCGCAGCTTTCTGAGTGCCTTTTAAAAGGAGATAGAAAACTCCGCCATTTTGAACCCTTATTACGTGTTGCCTACATCTTGACGCAATATTTTTAATAGGTGCGTTTTAATCATCCGCTTTTGCTTTTGAATTGTCGGTTTTCTTGTTTTAATCTCACAGGTTAAAACGACCAAACCGACAATTCCGGAAGCAGAAGCGGATGATTAAAACGCACCTGATATTTTGCTTGCTGCTGTTAGTGTCAGTGAATATTATTTTTGAAGTCACAGTTTATTGCTAAATAACATTCACTCCAGCGATACAAATTCAGGATACGCAGAAGACTGCTATTTTATTATAGGCGGTTGTCATATATTGTATTATCCGAGTTGCACAGTGTATAAACTGAAACATTGAGATCAAAAGTGCCGATGCAAAGTGAGCGATCTGATTCTTTAGCTGGAAACTGTGTCACAGGGTTCAAAATGGCCGCGCTTTATGTTGGGCGTGTTGGACCTCTCTCTTGCCTCGTATAGTAATCAAAGTATGTGGTTAGACTATTCTGTCAAAATCTTAGAGGTCAAAATTAAAAAAAAACATTTAATACTATTAGCGTGAAGTTAAAATGTATAAAAAAAAGATCGTTATTTATATTTTTATTTTGTTCGAACGAAAACATAGAATGAATGATTAAAACTGGTTTCCCATCAGTAAGTCACAAAATTGCATTTCAGCCACATTATAATAATCAAAGGCAGAAATCGTGAAATCTAGTCCTTGCTGAATGAACATTTAAGAATAAAGGGATATTAAAGAACATCGTAAAATTATAATTTATTGTTTATTTAAAACCTTTTAAGTTTCTGATGTCACTATTTCCAGCATTACTGTTATTATCACAAAAATAAAGGTAATTTTTCTTCTTATTGTACACCTATCCATTTATTTCTTTGATTTAATTTCTACTTTTTGAAATTTTTTGAATAAGTTTCACTGTTTTTTTTTTTCTAGTATTTGTACAATTTTCAACACAGCAACTCCGGTTGCTTATTGTATTGTTTTTACTTAGTTTTTTTGAAAAAAAGTAAAATGTATACGTGTATTTGATATGCCAAAATTACAAAATATCGCCCTAAAATGCACGAATTATCCGCAGCTAGCGCTAGTATCGCTTTTGCTTCCCTTTCCATGACTTCGCACGGAGCGAATAAAGTATTAAAATAATATCTGATACTGCATCCTTTATCAAGTTTCTATACTGTAACAATTGTTTTACATTAATTTTGTTGAACCTATGGAATATTGCAGATCATTTAAATCAAAATTGTTTGCGTGATGTTTCAAAAAATACAACTGAGGAAAAACTACATAATGGGTGTGGCGACATCGTAATCTCCACATAATCTTAGACTAGGTATAATCTTACTTTTAGTTTTGACTCATATGTAATTTCAGTTTAAGACTTTTAGGCACATACCTGCTTCGATTTTCTCAAAGTATACTCTTTTGGGTCATTTTTATTTGAGGTTATTCAAGTGTCAATATCTAAACTTATGTCATAATTATATTATGCCCTAGGCAGGTATATCGAATCGATGTCCTGTAAGATGCATCCTGATTCGTCCAGCCTTATGGACCGTTGATATGGAGATGGGAAAGAACAGAAAAACAGGAAGAAATATAAATAAATAAAAACATTGACGAAGACAGAACAAGACGGACATTCTTTATATAAATTATTTTATTTTTTAAAATCAATCAAATCTATTTTTATATTTTAAGTCTTGTAACTCCACAACTTACGAAGAGTTCAAAAAAGAAGAACTGATGCTTGTATTAAAGCTGGTAGTATAGATATGGAGCAGTTACTGTGAATTAGTATCGTTTATCCACCACCGATTAATATTCAACATCTTTTGCAATAAAATAGTTTATAATTTATTGTGAGAAGTGAAAGATCTGTGAAATTAAAAAAAATATATGCTTAGGTTACATTAATACTCGTATGTTTATATTTTCATATGTATATACGTAATATAATATATTTTTTAAATAGTTTAAACCCTATAACAAATAAATAATAAAACACAAACCTAAAAAATGATTGGTTTATTGCTTCCGATTGCCTAGGTACAATTCCAGTGAGTAAGTTTTAAATTTGTTTCTTATTTCTAAATTATTTAAACATCAGTTAACTGTACACTTTTGTAAGTTTTTATCATGAACACATTAGATCGCAATCACCTAATATGCCTTGTTTACTGTAACTTCACAACGCGTAAAATGATGTTCTGCACTTTTCATACTTCAAATTTGTTGGCATTTCTATGTAACGGTACCATCTCTAAGGAAAATTTAATAGGTTTTTATTTTGTGCGACAGCAAATACTTTAACTGAAATAAGTGTCAAATTCTGCCATTGTCGTCTGTCTATTGTAATTTAAAGTTTTAGCCAGCTGAATATAGTCACCGTTAATCTAAAATAAATGATTTTTAAATTTCTTCACATTTTGATGCAAAATATTTTTTGTATATAACTTTTTCTTGTGCCCTCTTCTGGTCAAGTTTTTTTTTTTTGTAATAGTGCACTTGCACGAATTTCCTAAGTTCAGTTTTAATTTTTGTCATTAAATACAAACTATACACGAAACCCCATATATTGCTTAGTTTTTAAGATTATGTTTATTATAACATAACTTTAAAGATGAGATTTTTACATTTGGATTAATCCAATTGAAATATCGAAATATACCATTAAAATATAAACTCCTGGACAAAATTAACGCACCACTTAACGCACCACTTATATTTTGCTCAATAATCTTTATTTATTGATAACTTACTGTACGACAAGTAGGCCATGAACCTTGTTTGACAGTGATAGTTGTTTTTTAAGTAAGCTAGTGTCACGTAATACCTTGTTTTGACAGTAATTCGTATTAAACCTCGTTTTAGACTAAAACTGTGTTAATATTTTTTTAAAAAATTATGATTAAAGCAAAGTTTCTGTTAAAAGCAAGCTGTTGATTGTAATTGTTTTTATTACATGCATGTTTTGAAATTCATTTGGGAGAATATCAAGTAAAAAAAATGAACCGTCAAAGAAATTTGTCACTGGAGGAGGAGACAGTGCGAGCATCGACTCTCGTAAATGAAGGATATTCAATGCGATCTGTTGCTGGTTTGTTAGGAAGACATCATTCCAGCATCAGTCGCATAGTGAAGCGACATAATGAAATGGGTTTGTACCATCGAAGACTAGGACAAGGGCAAAAACGTTGCACTAATCAAATTGATGATCGTTTTTTTGAGACAACGTGCTCTTAGAGACAAAAAAAAGTGACCAGCAATCTGCTCAAAAATAAATAAGCAAATGTTGGAAATATCGCTATATCGTCTCGAACGGTTATGAGACGTTTACATGAAGCAGGATTAAGCAACAGAAGACTAGCTAAAAAACCCTTGCTTACCAGAGAACACAAAGTTCAGAGATTAAATTTTGCAAGACTACATCAGAATTGGAACATCAATGATTGGAAACGGGTTCTGTTCTCCGATGAAACTAGAGTTAGCCTTAAAGCTCCAGATGGACGTCAGCGTGTGTGGCGAAGACAAGGAGAAAGGTTTTCCAGCTGTATTATCTCTCTTAAAGTGCCTTTTGGTGGTGGCTCTAAAATGTTTTGGGAAGGAATTTGCTTCTATGCTCGTACAGAGTTAGTCCCTATACGTACGAGGTCTATGAATGCCCAATATTACTTAGACAATATTATTGTCGAACATGTAATGCCTTTTTCTCCGTTTGTTTGTCCCAATTTTTTATTCATGCAGGACAACACTCGTCCCCACGTGGCTAGACCGGTTATTGGTTACTTACATGATGTTAATATCCCTTTATTAGAGTGGCCACCTAACAGTCCAAATATGAATCCTATAGAACATCTATGGGATTATCTCAAAAAGAGGATTCGAAGTCATAGACCCCTGTTTCTAATTATAACCAACTCATAGAGGTCACTATTGAAGAATGGGAGAATATACCGCAAGCTTTTGTTGACATTTGATATCAAGCATGCCGCGACGCATAAATGCAGTGATAAGAAGTAGAGGAGGGCCTACGCGGTATTAGGGTTGATCCAGATGCTTTTATTCTCTTTTTCTAATTTTTTTTTGCTTTTTTCAATTTGGAGTTATGCTAGCTTATTTATGCATTTCCAGCAAAAACAAATTTTGGACAAATTTTCATGTAAAGGTCATATTCGACTAATTTTTAGGTGTTCATCATTATTTCAATGCAACTTAGTTTTATGTTGTGTTTATATTATAAATATTTAGATTAATTAAAGTGGTGCGTTAATTTTGTCCAGGAGTTTAATAATATAAAGTACCTGCAATTAATAATATGATGTATGAAGCACTGTAATGTTATACCGTGGTAAACAACCTCTATTTATGGTTGTTATGAGAGTCATAACGGGCTAGCTACGTAAAAATTTTAACAACAGGTATGTCTGTAGTAATGGTGTCAAATGATAAAAATATAATTGATTTTAGGTTGTAAAACATAGTGAATTGCAGTATATCATAAAACTACTATTTTTGGAAATGATATTTTACAGATTTATTAAAATCCCTAAAGTGTTACTTTTTTGCTCGCATTTACTTTACGGCTGCATTTTATAAATACAGGTTTATCATATATATCGTTAGTATTTCTGTACAAATTTTATTATTTAGCGATACATTTTTAGTCGTGCAATAAAACCTTTAAACAATTCTTGTATTTAAGCCTCTTTTTAAAAACAAGAATGCTAAAAAAGTATTGACTCTACTTGATGAGACAGTCACCTAAAAACTGTTGTGCGTACCTCGGTGGTTTGATCGTTTTTGGCCTAATTAGATGTTGTGTGGCCTCGGCTACGCCTCGGTCGTAAATTCCTAATTAGATCAGAAATGATCAGATTTACGGCCTTGGTACACAAATAAATATTTTGTTGTTAATCTAACATTTACCTTACTCTATTTTGTTCACATGGTTACAGATCATGAAAAAGCAGATCAATTTTGTAATAAAATATCTACGGCACTGGCCCACATCTAGGGATTTTCACTTTTATTTTTACCAACCGCTGTCATGTCGATTTAATCACGTTAGTTTCGGGTATTGTTAAAGAACCAGTTTATAAATAATATAAATGATTCTACAGATCGGCTAGTGCTGGCACTCCCTTGTAAAATTTCCAACAAGATGGTACAACGGCACATATGACCACAGAAACACTTCGATACCTTGGAGAATTTTTTGATAACAAATTAATGAGCAATAACACTGAAATCCTATACATATGCAATTTTTTGTAGAGACTTACATCAAAAATTTGATTTTTTCAACACCAAATAACTGAGAAATAGCATAACAGAAAAGTGTGAAGAGATAAACAATTAACTGCAAATGTTGCATATATTTTTGGCTGGATTTCGGAAGAGTTGGTTTGGGTTTAGATATAAATGGACATTTTCAACGATTTCTGTAGTTTTATGTAATTTTTAATTATGCTTTTAATATTTTTTGTTGCATTGTTATTTTGAGGTTATAAACTTTGTTTACAATAAAAATATCATTCTGTCGTAGTGGCTAAAGTACCAAACCCAAACATTTAAATTTCACAGCCAACTCTAATCATGATTTTTCTCTATGGCTCGTTATATTTTATAATAGCTTAAAACAGTAAAGAAAAATATCAAAGCTGGCGTTGTATGTCATTTATGTATATTTTTTTAGATTGCTAATTTTTGTTTTTCTTTTCTTTTCAGGAGAAACTACAATTATTGAAAGACTGTTTAAAAAGGTAAGATTTATATTAGTCATTGGTTGTTTGTAATAAAATGTATTTTTTTATCAAAAATATAAAAATAAAAATAAACAATATTAAACAATACAAAATAAAGTAATACTATCAAAAATTGAAATTTATAAAAAGATTCGATTAACATTTAATGGTATTTACCTAAAATAAGCCCTTAAATACTTTTAAGCGTTTTCTCGTCATCTCGGGCTTACTTTTGAATTTTCTACGTGATATTTAACTATTTTAAATTTCGTATAGTATGAGAAATTTCTAAAAGGTTATTTAAATAAAAAAAAAATGTTTTAAGAACATAAAAACTTTGCCTATCCGACCCTCGTTCTGTGTCTGAACGGGCGTCACTGACACGCACTTCTTCCTATATCCTAAACCTCCATTTCATTTTGCTCCATCAGCAGAATCTGTATTCATTTTAAACTGTTAAATATAAATAGAATGGAAATGAGGATGACGAAGATGCAAATAGCGAGATACCGATGAAAAGGGCCCAAGCTCGTTCAAGGGAATATTGAATTGGTCAGTCTGCGTTCATTATTTTTTATTTCATTCCTTCTTTGGACGTTGTTGGTTTCATTAAGTCAAAATTTGACGTCACTGCCGTTATACAGTTTTGAAATTGCTTGTTTGTCGTATATAATACGAGATCATCAGCGTATTGAATCATATTGCAATTAATATCCTCATGTAGGCTTTTACTAAAAATATTGAACGAAATAGGGGAAAGTACAGAACCTTGTGGCAATCAAGTAGATACTTATCGAGGACTGATTAGTGAGTTATTAGTTTATCTAACATATACTTGTCCATCCATAAGTAGCTAACAGAAAATATTCGCTATTTTTGACGGGTGGGTTATTGAGTTATTTAAAATTGAAATGCCTACCGATTCGTATGCACATTTTATATCAAAGAATGCAACTCCTAGCTAATTATTTTGTGAAAATCATATTTGGGTGTCAGTGACGAGGTGTGAGCCGGCATCAAGTGCCTTTTTTAAAACCGTAATGATCAGGTATAATTGTGCAAAAAAATTTTAATCTTCTTTTTATAATGCGTTCGAATGATTTGTATATGCAAGATAGAAGGGATATGGGACGGTACGACTCTGTTGAATTGGGATTTTTTGCTGGTTTGAGTATTGGCCTTACATTGTTTCCATTTATCGATAACTTGATTTCCTAACCATATGTCGTTCTATATTTCTGTGATAAATATTTCTGCGGAAGCTGATATATTCCAGGACATATCATACATCACTTGATATATGCCGGGTGATGTATTATTTGTGGTTTTTAGTTTACGTTGTGAGTTAATACTAAATTAAATATATCGCTTTTTATTTGATCTCTACCATTTGCAGCTATAGCATCCTTTAAAATATTGGTAGCCGAACAGGGGACAATCTTTTGTAAAAAGTAGTCAAGCCAATTAAAATTTTCAGGTTTTTTAGGGGCAAGAGATATTTTCTGCATTTTTGTTGCCATACTGCCATCATAAGAATGAACGCGGTATGTCACAAAAACATAAAACTGTTTTTTGTTTGTTTGTTTTCTCTCAATCTTCACTTGTGTGTCATCAAACTTAAATTTTAAAAATAACTATATTTTCTTAAAATTCCATATACTGCAATATTTTCTATTGAAATAGAGTAATATTTTAAGGATAAACGCGGTAAGTGTGGATTTTCTATTTTGCCGCGTTTATCCTTAGCACGGAGGGTTATAGTTTAGTATAGTTTACAGTAGTATGTTCATTAAATAAAAATTTTTATTGAAAAATAACGAAATTAAAATTATTTCAATAAGATTTATTACGTTAATAATAATACAAACATTTTTCAATAATATTCATAGGTAAATAATATTGATCTTCGCATTCGGGTAGATTTTCCCAAAATATTTGCCTGCTTGCTGGAATAATATTATTTAACAACTTAACAAGGTCATCTTTCTTACTTTTGGGAAGGCCTCGTGTTCCAGAAAGACAGGCTATTAAAATGAATAAGCCAGATTTTTTCATTGCTTTTTTACACAAGAAATCTAATGTCTTGAATTCTTCAAGTTTTTGTATTTCAGGAAAAATGATCCAGGGCTTGCTTTTAGCTGTTTTATATTTGCCAGAAGAGGTCGATTGCTGTCGCGTTTTACTTTTTGCTGAGATCTTAAATCTTTCCATAAATAAAAATCAGTAAAATTCATAATTTTAACTTGAGGTTTGTTTTTCATTCTGCATTCACTAACCGCTTTGACAAAATCATCATAGTCATATATTTTTCCTTGTCTTTTTAAGAAGAGTTCTATTTGGTGGTGAAAGCTATCAGCGGCCATAAAACTATGACCAGGATCAAAATAGTTCACCACAATTTCACTGGTTGATATCTCTGCAGAATTTATCATTCTAACCAAAAACGTCAGGAAGCACCAGTTCTTGTTCTGGCTCTGTCAATTATCCAACCAAAACACATAGCAATTGACATCTCTTTGGCTTAGCATAAAAGCAAAAAAAAACGCTAATTATGTCTTCCTTATTACGTCCGGAAATCGATTCATTCCACAGGACTGCAAAAGGTGGTAATTTCTTTGTACTGTCAAGAGCAACAGAACTTTCATTATAGGCACTAAGTCTTTTACTGAAGATAACTCTATTAAAGCCATCTATCCGTGGAAGCATGATTACTTTTTGGAGATCAACGGAAATGTAAACGGTATCGAGATTAGAAGACATGCTTAAAGCTCTCGAGATTTCTTAGCAAGGTTAATATGTAACTGCCATTTATCACAAACCATACAGTTTTCTTGAAAGTTATCTTTTGTGTGGCCATGGAGTTTAAATTCCTCACACACCTCGCACTCTTCTTGGCCAAGTTTTGCAAACGAAATATTACTTTCCTTAACACGAACCCTATAGGAATCATAAGAAACTTTTGTATCTAGGAACTTGGACTTAAAACATTCATACATTAAGGAAACTTAAACGTCGCTAGGAAGGTACAATCTGTTAGGAGCATGTTCTCGTCTATAGTGAGAAACTAAAGGATTTAAGGAAAAGATATGCTCTTTAAGCATGTCGTCATCGATTTTTGCATTTTTTTGGCGTTTTTCCTCTTCTATTGGCCTTGGCTTGAATTATATTTTTGAAGGTCTTTGAAAGAACATCATGTAATAGCCTGTCATTGTTTTTATGAAACCCAAGTGTGGTTACGTAAAATATTTTACAAACTTCCTTTGATTCACCTTTTAAATCCTTTAGAAAATATTTAAATGTATTCTTCTTTCTGTAGTTTTCATTAGTTTTACGGCGCTTCTTAACATTTAGCCTTAAACAGGACGCCAAAATGTAATTTCTTCTTTCTTGTTCCGTCAAACTCCAGAAGCTTAAGTTAATTTGTTGTCTTTGATTTTCAGATATTATTGATATGCATTTTTTTCTAGACATTAACTAAACATGGTGGAACTATTTTATGTTTTTCAACAAGCAATTTACACATTTCTGCTTTTTCTAATCTGATTTGTTCTGATGTTCTCTTCTTTCTTTTTTTTCTTGGGTCTCAATTTTTTGTGTAACCCTTAGGTGCATTTTGCCTAACTATCTCAGCAAGTGGTAGGTTGTCTTCAGAGTCACTACTTTTTACGACTTCATCATTTTTCCGATTCTCAACTGCTTTAAGCACATCTTTTTTAATTTTTCTTTCTCCGGTGAGACTTTCGTGTCCTTCATCAGCAGGTCCTATACCGGAACTGTTATTTACATCTTCCTTGTGTTTCAGTTTTTTTAGTAAAGTCATGACCACTTTTTTCAGTTTCCATTTTTTCAATTTCCATTTCTTCAGTACCGGTTTGGCCACCTACTTCAATTTTCATTTCTTCAGTACCGTTTTGACCACCTACTTTAATTTCCATTTTTTCAGTACCGTTTTGGCCACCTACTTGAATTTCTATTTCGTCAGTATCGTTTTGGTCACCTTTTTTAATTTCTATTTCGTCAGTATTGATTTGACTAACTACAATAGTATTATTCGAAAAAGTACAAGATGCTTCTATTTGCTTGAATCCACCAAAGTCCACAACTGGTAACAAGGTAGTCAGCGAGGCCGGTCCCTCAAATATATTGTTTGTCAATAATTCAAGTAGTTGTTCTGTAACAGGTATCAGCGCTAGTAAGCGAAGCCATCTCTTCACATTCTTCTGAAGGAAGTTCTGGTTTTACGACAGGTAACAGGTTAGTTAAAGAAGTTGACTCGTCAAATAAATTTTCTGGTAATGTAGTGAAACAGCGTATAATTCTGTTGCTAGTCAACATGCAATATGATGATGCTATCTCGACAGTACGCTTCTTTGAAGCTAAATTTAAGATAAGACGGCTTCTACCAGGATTCATCTTTCTGAAAGAAAAATCTGATATTGTAAGCTGTTATGGTATCTTACACAACTAGAGTTGAAAGTGGCACTTTTCACATGCACGAGTATATGAAAAGTCACGAGTGTATAAAAAAGTCACTTTCAACACGAGTTGTGTACAATATTTTTCTTACGATCAATAAAAAAGCATGTATTGTCTTTCAAAATTAGTACCTAAACACATACTAACATTGGAAAATTGAAAAGAATATAACAACACTAGAATTGAAAAGTACATAACAGCCTAGGATTAAAAAGTGTAAAATCCATCTAGGCGCTAGCAGTTATTTTGAAAAGTACTTTTAAAAACGCGTGTGTCATAGGATCGTAGGAAAACATTATTTCACTCAAACGTTTCACACTGGAAGACTGATGTTATAACTAACATAACCTAAAAGACGGGTGAAAATACATGAAAAGAGTCTATCCATTTTTAAATAAAATAAAATATAGAATTACATTACAACTTACCATTCAAAATAATAACACAACTGTAAAAATAAAACGGAACATCACACACCTGGAGAGAAATCAAAATTTATATTAAAGTTTACAAATAAATAACTTAAAATGAAAAGCATTAGTAATGTCCTCTGTAGCAACTTAGACTTGTTAGACTTTGAGTTATAATGTATAGTTAGAGTTTAGTCATTGTATGTGGTAACTATAAATTTATAAAAAAATTTAAAAGTTTAGAATATTGTCAGATAAAGAAAAACAATATTAATTTGTACTTCTATGAATTAAGAATATTAATATTCCAACGAAGATATTTGTGGTACAAGGAACATCATACCCCCACAAATATATTGGTGACCCCGATTTCGTTTATGATTCAAATATTTTGAGAAACATTTGTATATATTCTTCCTGAATACGATGAGTACCTTTCACTGACCTACACAGTCCCCTTACAGCAAGTACCGTTGCACCGTTGTACCGTTTTCCGTAAGAAACATAGGCAGACGTAACTAAAAGTAAAGAATATCTATTAAATATCATAAGTTGGTACAGTATTTAATAATAAATAATGCCAGATAAAATGGATACAAATTCAAATAATACCATCGAACAAATTTCAGAGAGTCAGTCTAGTTTAAAAAACGTTACCCGTGATTCCACAAAATATGAATACATACTCGCATCTTTGCCACAGGAGGTTATTTTAACAGTCTGGGATAAAATTAAAGATCCAAAAAATCAAAATTATCATTAGTTAAAAAATACACTTATTAAACGTCATTCTATTAGCGAGAAAAATAAATTAGAAGAACTTTTATCTAATACAGATTTAGGAAATCGTAAACCATCAGAACATTATCGTTCCATGGAAATTTTAGCAGGATTTTCATCCACAGTTGGCTCCGATTTGTTGAAACAACTATAAATAAAGAAATTACCTAAACCTATAAGCATTGCACTTGTAGCTTCCGGAAAATCTGACATTCAGGAACTTTTAGATATTGCAGACAAAATCTGGGGTTTCCTAACCTCATATGAAAAGTATAAGTTCAATTAAAAAGAGGTTACATGAGAAAATTAACATCGAGCTCGTACAATCTTTATCTACTTTAAATTGTAAATATAATGATGTAATCAATGAAATTTCTGAACTAAGAAAAATGATATCAGAAAATCACAGGTCACGTTCTTCATCGAGACCATGTTATAATTGTCAACACAGAAGTTCAATTGTGTGTGGTCTATTATTCAGGGGTATTAGATGTTGTATATACAACCAAAGAGATTATTCGCAAACATTTTAGCAATTGACCAGGGTTGTACTTAATTTTTGGATGCTTAATAAATTGTTAGTAAGGGGTTTAAAATAAGGGTAATTAATAATTTGGGATGTTAAACAAGGGCAGTTAGGTAAAGAAATAGTGTAGTGAATATTTCATGCATATATTTACAAGGGTTTCTATAAAATTTTTAAGTAGGGCTTTGAGTGAGTGTGTCTCTGTTGTTAAATAATTAGAATTAGAAACTTTAAAATTTTTGATGTTGGTACCATTGGGTTCCGTGTCTCTTTTTGTAATATCCGTCTTCTCGAATTTTTTTGAGTTGACTTCATGGTAGTTTCTCATGATGGCGGCATATTCGTGTTTGTGAACTCGGTTCGACCCGGACGACGAGGACGTATCAAGCCTACTTGGCCAGAAGAGCCACTTGAGGCAACCGCACTGCGGGATTTACTAAGGCAGTTAAGTGGAATTTATTCCAGATTTTTTAAAAGGGATTTTTATTTTTACGAGCCTCCATCTTCATTATCGAAGAACGTACTTTGGAACTCTGTTCGACGAGGACGTATTACGCCTACTTGGCCTGAAAAGCCACATGAGGCAAGCGATTTACGGGAGCAGTCCAGGAATTTTTATTCCGACCTTTTTGGAAAAGGGATTTTCGTTTTTGGTGAATCGTGACCTCCATTTTATTTAAGATATCGCACATCCTCTAAAAAACTGTCATAACACAAAAAAGTAATTTTTTAGATATTATATGCCATGCTATTCAGTTTTTAATTATCCACAATTCAACAAAACCGCCATAATTCTAACATAAAAAACAGTCGCTAGATGGAGAAAGGGTCAGTTTTTCAGGGAGCAAGATTGCCCGCTCTCGGATCCACAACAGTGTCGTATCAGTGTTTGTGTGAAGTATACGTATGTTGAAGCTCCTAAAAAAAGTCATAAGTTGTCTTACAACTATAATTTAGGTAAGTTTTTTTGAACTAAATGTATTTAAAATAGCAGAAAAGTGCCGTAAAACAATAAACTTCTGTTTTCTACAGTTATAATTTGAAATTATTTTATTTTACATTCTAAAAAAGAGTCATATCACATGTTATGATACTATTTTACCCAACTGCAGCTTTTGTTTACAATTTTACTGAAAAGAAAATAGTTGTAACCTATCTTGTGGTTCTTTTTTGTTTTTATTTTTTAAAATTTCATTTATATGGGTAACAGAAAATAGCCGTAAATATGATATGACTATTTTTTACAAATCTATTTTTATAATTTAATATAAATAGTGAATATAATAATATCACATTACGTCTTATGACTATATTAATCCGAATCATTGGCAGATTTTTTTGATTAAGACAGTTTTAAATTTACAGTATTTAATTGTTTTAATAAAACAAGATTGTTATTCTGTGATATTTTATTTAAGGATTCAAAAATGGCTGACAAATTTAAAGGTCGTGGCAAAAAATTGGTAGAACTAGCACATTGGAATGAAGAAACAGAAAATTATTGTAATAACCGCACAGGTAAGTTTTTGAACAGAAGTAATAAGTTTTATTTAATTTTTTCAGACTTTCGTTGACAAATAACTATATTTTTTTTATAGATAACCAAGCTAGTGCAGTAGTTGAACCCATAAAAGAAAATTTTGCAAATAAAAGTTTAGGTAAATTTTTTCATGTTGTTTTATTTAATTCTATATTATGACAAAATCAACGGACAGTATTATTTTTTGATTTTGAAACACTTTCTTTTATACAAACAATTTCATTAGTACTTAAGTAAAGGTTAATTTAGAAATAAAGCAGAAAATATAGTGCTTGATAAACAATGATTCGAAAACACGTGATACATAAAATGATAAAGATTTAAAATATTATTTATTTCAGAAATTTCTGTAGTTAATGTAACTCCTGAAGCTTGGCTGGAGACTGAGCCGATGGCCAATTATAGTTATCACCCTGAAAATCAACGGACAGATAGAATTATAACATCCTATGATTCTTACTCGGAAGATGACGATGACTCTGTGAAAGATCCTAGCTACAACTCAAGTTCTTCCAGCAGATCTTCTAGCACCTCATCGAGTTCTTCTAGATCAACAGATTCTTCTTTTCAAATAGCAAACAATAATAATCCTAAAGTATTACTAGAACTGTCAATCCAACCAGCTGCTGAAAATATGAATAACGATGAAGAAAATGAAATAATTAAACAAAACGACCTTAAAAATATACCATAAAATCAAGAGAATATAATTGAACACAATGTTAGTTTGATTGAAGAAGACACTAGAATTATAAAGAAAGGGAGAAAACGTCTTGCAAGAGTCGATGAGTGGCTGACTAACAAAGCAAAAAAATTGCGCAATACTGGCCAGTCTTATGTGTCTAGATCAAAAACAAACAAAAATATTCCAGCACGACCTTTGAAACCCCCCTGTGGTGATAAATGCAAAATTAAATGTTCTTCTAAGGTAAACGAAGACAATAGAAAAAAAATATTCGCTAAATATTGGGAATTAGGTGATATTTCCCTACAAAGGAATTTTATAAATAACTCTACCAAACCTATTGTCCCTGCATTTCGTTTCTCTGGGAAAGAAAAACCTCAGAATTATAATAATGCATTTTATTTTCATGTTAATAGCGTTGACATACGAGTGTGCAAGAAATTTTTTATGGCTACATTGGATGTGAATGATCGCGTTATAAGGACGGTATTTAATAAGAGGGAACTAGGTTTTGTTGATTTGGACAAAAGAGGTAAACATGGTCATCATCGAAAAGTAGATGAGTCGATTAAAGAATCAATTAGAAACCATATCAATTCTATACCACGTATAGAGAGTCACTACATTAGGAAAAATTCTAGCCGGCAATTAATCGATGGTGGTAAATGTATTGCCGACTTACATGCAGACTACAAGAAACAGTGTATAGAGCAAGGGATTCAAGCAGCACACTATGAGATGTACTCTAAAATTTTCAATCAGGAGTTTAATATAAGTTTCTTTATTCCTAAAAAAGACCGTTGCGAGTTGTGTGTCAGTTACGAAAATGCAGATGATGCAGGAAAAGAGAAATTACGTTAGAAGTATACGACGCACTTAGAGGAAAAAGATCTCTCCAGACTTGAAAAAGAGAACGATAAAACCAAAGTGGGTAGTGATTATATTGTAGCCGTTTATGATCTACAAGCTGTTCTTTAAACACCAAAAGGAGACGTTTCAATATTTTACTACAAATCAAAACCTAATACCTTAAATTTTACTATAAGTGAACTTAGATCTGATAATACCGAATGTTACCTGTGGCATGAAGGTGAGGCTAACCGCGGAGCT
This sequence comes from Psylliodes chrysocephalus, assembly GCA_927349885.1. NCBI lineage: Eukaryota > Metazoa > Arthropoda > Insecta > Coleoptera > Chrysomelidae > Psylliodes > Psylliodes chrysocephalus. The sequence goes on along the minus strand of OV651815.1, from coordinate 22,192,054 downwards.
GATGAGATTGGCTCTTGCGTTCTAAATTTTATTGACAAAATAATGACAGACTACAATGGTTCAGGTATTGAATTGATATTTTTTTCAGACAATTGCTGCGGACAGCAACAAAATCGATTTATTTTTTCTATGTACATGTTTGCCTTAATGAAGTACCCCAAAATTAAATCAATAACCCACAAATATCTTATCACGGGTCATACTCAAAACGAGGGAGATGCTGTACATTCTACAATCGAAAAAGCTATAAAGAAGAACCTCAGATCTGGTCCCATCTATGTTCCAAGCCAATATGCATTGATAATACGAAGTGCCAAAAAAAGGGGTAAACCATTCAATGTAAATGAAATGAGTTTTAAAGATTTTTTTTTGATGAAAAATTTAGCAGAAGATATTGGTTTTAATACCAAAAATTTGAAGACTTCCGAAATCAAGATTTTCAAGGTGATTCAGGGCGAATCAACAAAAGTATTTTATAAGAATTCCTATAAAGATAACGAATTCACTGAAGTCGAGATTACTCGAAAAAGAATGAATTTTCAAACCATTTCAATTAAAAAAGCTTACAAGTGTAGACCTAAAATAAAAGAGAATAAGAAGAGAGACCTTTTAAGTTTGGTAGAGAGTAACCACATCCCAAACTTTTATGGTACATTTTACATAAATTTGTAATTTTATATCAACAATAATAATACTTATAATACATAGTACAACATTGTTAAGACTGTTAGATTTAAGGCTGCTAGATTCTGATTATGTTTAATAAGAGTAGATTTATTATTATTTTTCCTTAAAGTGATATTGTAAAAGTATAATTAATATACCTAAAAGATTTAAATAATATTAGTTTGTACGTATTCATTTTATACGATTTAAATTGTAGTTATTTAAGTAAAATTTGTTTTAGTTACTTTAATGTTTAATTTTGACAAAGTTGAGTTTTATTTGATTTTGATACCAGTAAACCTTAGTTTTAATGTTTTAATGTGAGAACTGTTATAAAACATTGAAAAAATTCTCAAACAATTGAATAAACCACTGTTAATTATGTCATCTTTAAGTCGTCCCGGAGCGCCACGGCAAATAATAATAATAATAGCCGTTCCTTTTCCCTATACAAGCTTCGGCTTCACGGGTTTAAATTCACTCGTAAGGGGGTGAATTGGGGGTGAGTATTATTATTATTATTATATTATTATTAATATGTATCATTTTGTTTCATTACATAAAATAATTTTACGTTTAATGTAGAAAAGTGTCGTATTTTATGACATTTTCCATTTTGAACGAAAAAAATAATTATTCTTGACATGAATTAATATATTTTTTATAAGCCTCCCATAAGTAAATAAATTTAACATTAACTAATAAGGTTTACAGCTAATAATGAATAATATCAGCGTCACAGTAGCATTAGTAAAATAAAACAAATATTAAAAGGCATTTTTCTCAAAACAGATTTTTTTGTGTTATGACAGTTTTTTAGAGGACGTGCGATATCTCGTTTCGACGAGGTAAGTGGTAGAAACTAATTTTTTTATTTGACTCTCGCTTACGATTCTTTTTTCTCACCTCATAGATTTTTGGGGGAGCTCAAAGCCGAGAAGGTAATCCTTCAGCCGATCGAGCTTTTCCTTTCTTTTTTTTGTTTTCTTGGATGACCGACAACCGGCGTGGTAAGGAAGAGAAGAGTAGCTTCCATGCCAGTTAGCGGAGTTAGAGTAGATGAAGAGTTAGACTAGAGTTAGATGTATTTTTTTTTTTCATCCAGGAGATTGATGATGAAGTTTAAATTCGTGGGAACCCGAGGCTCACCGGTGATTTCTGCTCGACCACCATTTTGAGTTAATTAAGCTAAGTAATTATTTAATAGTTTATTTTCACTCTATGGATTTAATGGGATTAGGTTATTTTAGAGGTTGAACCACCTTGCAGTGAAACTCTATGTATTAAATTATTTTTTTTAGGGTTTTTATAAATTATGTCACCACCCATGTAAGGGTTGGTTATTAATCTTTTGTTAATTAAATACTTTAGGTAAGGTATATGTAAGCTTCAAGCAATTGCTTATGGTAACCAAGATTTGTTCAATGAAATATTCATTGAGTTTAATTAAATAATAAGTCCTATACATTTTCTATGCTGAATCCAACAATTCACATGTAATTTGGTTATAGAACAAAAAGGAGAAAATACATCTAACCCCCTGGAATCTATTGTTTTATTTTCTTAAAATTAATTATAATTCTTTCCACATAGGTGTTAAAGAAATTAATTCATTAGAGCCACCTGTCGAACAGAATTGACCGGTCGCTCGATTCCAGAGCATTATTTTTAAAAACAGAAAAAAGTCCTAGACAAACTCGACACTTAGAATATTTATTTTACAATTTACTTCTGACATACGTCATATTAGTGGAAAATTAAATGTCGTGGCCGACATATTGTCCTGTATTACCGAAGACTTAGTCGAAGTCAGTTGTGAACGATATATCGATATAAAGTCTATAGCCGATGAACAAAAAGTTGACGAAGAATTAAAAAAGCTTCGAAATAACTTCAAGTTTATTGACAAACTCAAAGAAGTAGAAATTCAATTTACAAAATCTTTAGTTTGGTGTGATATTTCCTCCGAATAAATTAGACCATACAATCCAAAAAATTACCGTAGGTTGATATTTGACATACTTCACAATACCTCTCATCCCGGCATACGAGGAACTCGAAATTTAATTAACGCAAGATATTTTTGGCCTAGAATGAATTTGGATATAAATTTTTGGACCAAAGCATGCATTAGTTGTCAAAAATCTAAAATACACCGTCGAACTAAATCCGACTTAGGAAAATGTATTACACCTAGTTCAAAATTTGAGCATGTCCATATAGATTTAGTTGGTTCCTTTCCTTATTCAAATTGATATACTCACATCCTAACAATAGTAGACAGATTTTCTAAATGGCCATAGAAGTATATCCATTAAAAAATATATTTGCAACTACGGTAGCCGAAACCTTCTTTATTGAATACATACATCGTTTTTGTATTTTTTTAAAAGTCACCACAGATCAAGGAACACAATTTGAATCAAAATTATTTACAGAACTAATAAAATTATTAGGTAGTCATAAAATTCATACCAATACTTACCATCCACAAAGCAACGGGTTAGTTAAAAGATTTCACCGCCAGCTAAAAGATTAATGGCTCAACAAAACAGTAAACAATGTCACAAGGAACTCCAAGTAATTTTATTAGGTTTGAGAACTTCTCTTAAAGAGGATCTGAAATGTTCTTCTGCAGAACTTGTCTACGGACAAGCTCTACGTATTCCAGGAGAATGTTTCATACCCCAAGAATTACTTTTACAAATTAGAAATTATTTTTAACTCATACATCCAGCACCTGAACGCATTTCAAAAAACAACAAAACTATCGTGCAAGATGATTTAAAAAGTTGCAAGTACGATTTCATGGAAGTTCCAAGAAAAACTTCTATTTTGTATTAACCATACAAAGGACCTTTCAAAGTCCTACAACGTTCATGAAAAACCTTTTTTATTAAAAAATATGGCAAAGAACAGGTCATCTCTATAGACAGAATTAAACCTGCTCACTTAGACACACCTAACAGAGAAACTAGGAAACAGAACTTAAACAATTCCGTAACCTTTTCCATTAACTAAATTTTTTGTCGTTGTCACTGAAGAGGGGGTTAATATGTAGCAAGTTAGACTTATAACACTTTTAGTTATAATGTATAGTTAGAGTTTAGTTATTGTATATGGTAACTGTAGATTGATAAATAATTTTAAAAGATTAGAATATTGTCAAATAAAAAAGAAAAATATTAAATTGTACTTCTATGAATTAAGAAAATCAATATTCCAATGAAGATAGTTGTGGGACAAGGAATATCATACCTTCACAGCCTCTTATTCATTTCTGCTCCAGCTGCTCTCCTTCTCTATCTGATTGTGCTTTCTAACTCTGTATATCAGCTTCCTTTATTTTATCTTTGCATACATAAACATATCCTAACAAAATTTTACCTATCATTAAATATTCCTTCTATGACTTGTTCTAAATTAATTTTCCAACTGAAAATTTACAAAAATCAACCATATCATGACGGCGATGACAACCTTTTAATAGTACATATCTTCAATTAACTTAATTCAGCAGTATTATTACCTGTAGATAGTATTTTGTTGGATACAAATCTCGTTTGCGAATGATTTGCTAAAGTTATTATTTTAAATCAAGTTCTCCTACGGTTTACCCTCTGTTTGTTTTAGTGAATGTTGTTCAAACAACGCACCCCGAATTCAACTCAAAGAATAAGCAAATATTCAAAATCTGTTTATGTTTAATCAGTTAAATGTTCTAAAGTACAAACAAAATATTTATGTTTGCCTCATTTGTTGTTTCCACCAGTTATCCCAATAATTGGATTCAAAGATTTTTTTGCCACTAACGTAACAAACTTGTTCATGATACACGTTCATTTTTTTTTTTAAATAAAATAATTATTTTTGTTGAGAAATCGAATATTCCAAAATTATAGTTTCTAGACATACAGTGTCACCCCAAAAATCACGTAGTATTTTTTTTAATATTTAATGTACACAAATTTAAAGTTTATGAACATTTTCTGCTTTGAATATAATAAAATATATATTGTCCAATTATTTTCTGTCGAATTGGACATAATTTCAAAAACCTTACTAAGTTTGATTTAACAAAGGAAAATTGAATGGAGAATAATCAGTTATCAAAAAACTGAATGCAATTTTGGAAATATGAAAATGAAAAATGCCCAATTTACGCTACGAAATTATGAAAATTACACCCTCATATCCCCAAAGTTCTATCATTAGGTCTGTCACTACCGATGTTGGCAGTCCAATAAAAATATTTGGTTAGCTGCCTTTGCTAGTGATCCATCTTAAGGTGAAAATGACTAATAATAGATTGTGATTAAAATCGTATACATACCTCCAGGGAATTTATTCTAGCCTCGCTTCTGTAACTTACCTTGGCTACAATAGGGTACTTCTCTGGTTGGTGTGTAATAAACAATTTTTTTAAAGAATATTTAAAAGCCCTTTATTTTTAATTTTTAATGCTTTTCACTTGCCTTTATACCAAATAAAAAATGTTATAATCTTTGATAAATAAAATAATGGTGAATATTTGACACTTCATAAGATTGGTAAGAATAACCGAAAAACGGGTAAATCCTCGCTGTTGGCAATACACCTGTAGTAAATATAGCGTACCTAGTGGATTTTTACTCTTCCCCCTGATAAATTGTATCCACATTAATTTAGGAACAGCACTATTAATTAGAACCCAATAATGAATGTTCAAGTGGCGAATCCTACCTATACATTGGAACCCCAACCTGCAGGGATGGATTACACTGTCCCAAAAATATACCGACCAATTAGCCTGACATGGTTTTCTATAAAGATATTGGAAAAGCTATGCGAAAGATACATAAGGGATGTGATGATTACAACAACATCAATACACCTAAATCAACATGCATGCACCCCTGACAGATCTACTGATTCAGTCCTTCAACTAGTTGCTGGCCCTGGACAATAAATAGTTAGCGTTGGGTGTTTTCATGGACATAAAAGGAGTTTTAAATAAGTCGACCTTTCCTAAGATACTACCCTCACTAATCCACAGGAATGTTCCACAGAAGTTGGGTGGATACATATCATGCTCTTAGAGCGAGCAGTAAACATAAGTATAGCAAATGTGAATTTGAGAGGCTTGGCTGCGAGGGGATGTCCACAGGTGTTAATTACCTTCACTCTGTTACATGGTACTCGATACCCTCATCAGCCGCCTCAATAATGATAGTCACTACGTAGTAGCGTATGCCTGATCATTCTGCAAATAGGGAATTTTAAGATCACACTCTGCAAAAGAATGCATAGCGCTTTCAAAATAATTAGTAGTGCATCGACTATTCAGTGTCTATCAATTTCAAAAAGACAGAAATGGTCCTTTTCACAAGAAAAAGGAAAAAATGGAAATAAAAACTCCAGAGCTTCTTAACATAAAACCAAACTTTGCAAACAAAATCGAAGTACCTAAGTCTTACCTTTGACAGCAAGTTAACATGGAACTCACTTCCAGTAAAAAGCATACATTGCTGATGAACAATGCCGTCAAATTGTGGGGTGCGCAGGGAGTCTGTCCCATAGAGTCGTCGCATAGACTTACACGACTCTCATAAGACCTATTCTAATATAAGATGCAGTTGTGAACCGAAAACCCAAAAATTTAACAGCTATCCGCAAACTACAATAAATTCAGAGAACAGCATGTCTCAACATAACAGAAGCCATGGAAACGACAACCACCAGAGCCATCGAAGTCATTATTTCTCCTTGATATTTACATTAATGAGGTTGCTGTGATGACAATGACACGCCTCCATACGGTTTAAATAGAACCTGATGTAGGATCTGGTGAGGCGAGACGTCGCTTTTAGCAGGAGGCGCTCGATACGCTTCCACTGCTTCAAACAAACATGGACTCGACCTCACCGAGATCTTTCATAAGCCATATAAAAGAACAAACACAAGAGTTAGAAGTGACAGGTTCCTATCTACACTGACGGTTGCAAAACAAAACAAGGCCCAGGATGTGGAATATACTCCAGATTCTTAAAAAAAAAACATAAAATGAGCTCTAAGTAGTGCCAGTATTGTTCAAACCTAGTTCACATGGATTATCATAGCAGCAAAATAAATCACCAGAAATAATATCACTGGAAGGAACATGCTTATCTATACAGATAGCTGACAAGCACTACTCACTCTGGACATATCACGAATTTACTCAGGATTGGTAGTAAAATATCACGAAGCTTTGGCCGAAATATCCATCAACAATGTGGTCACACGTTACATCAAAAGTTTATCGTCACTAGCCAAGAAGGCAGCTAACCAAATACTTTTTGGATCTGGCTCTTCTATTTGACTGACAACAACGGTAGTGACAAACCTAATTAAAGAATATTTCAATTCAAAATTCAAGGAAAGACGAAATAAAACAAGAAATTGCAGAATTTCCAGGAAGCTTTTAAGTTATCCTGCAACACGACAGTAAACGAACACTTGACTACGACTAGACGAAACCTGCACCTAATCACAGGCATTCTGACTGGTAACTGCCAAGTACGGAATATTCTTCATAGCATTGGGCTTTTTAGAATCCGCACTCTGCAAGCGGGTACAAACAAGAAGATGAGACCATCGAGTATATCCTCTGCGATTGCCAGATGCTCTCATTTATTAGAAGATTTATGTTCGGCGAGATTTGGCTAACACCGGCCGATATAAGAGAAGCACCTCTTGGCGACGTTGTCAACTACATTAAATCTGTTACCCTGGCTGGACGATGGGCCTGCTGATACCTACGTGTCATAGTTTAACTCACTCTCCACACGTTACAGATACTAAAATTATTACCCTTCTCTATAGGCTATGTTGCTGTTACACAGCGCCATTTTAGGAACAGCACTGTTAATTAGAATTCAACAGTGGGAGTTGAAACACCAATTATAACATTAATTCACCTTGCTCCCATGTGTTTCCATAAGTGTTTCTTTTTGGCCAGGGAAGGAATAATAAAAATATGACTTTTTATCGCAAATTTCTTCTGGCAAAAATTATCCTCATGATTTAACCAAAATTTGTTTATTATTATTAAATTTAAGGGGGGGGGGGAGGGGTAAGGTTAATTCGTGCCAAAAAATGCACATTTTTGTGAATTTTTTTGACGACACAAATTAAATCTGTTTAATTATACTAATGGTACATTAAAGTATAACATCCAATGAATACTGTGTCAAATTTTCATGTAGAAATATTAAAAAATATGGAAATGGCAGCAATTATTCGGAAGCGTCTCGGAAAAATGTAGAATTGCGGTGCCCCTTCTAACTCGGTGCTGGATCATCAGAAATAAAAAACTCAAAGGTATTTCGTTAGATAATCGTTTTCCCCAGTTAACGCTGGGAGGGTTTTCTGAAATTTTAATTTTTTACTGTTTGGGAACACTTTGAAGTAAAAAACGCGATTCTTACAAAAACAAAAATAGGCCAATTTGTTATTATAAAATAAAAACATATTAAAAAATTTGAAAAACTCTTTAGCGTTACCTCTAAAATTATGTAGAGAAATAGTGTTTAAAATTTCAAAAGGATAGGTTCACTAGTTTTGAAGTTATGAGGGGCACCGACTTTGGAAACGTAAGTTGTGGGAAAAATGTTTTAAAGTTTTGAACACTAAAAAATTCCGAATACAACATTCATAAGTTTTATTTGCTTATCTCACACTGAGTCATCGATATCAGGTTCATAAAGGATGTTGCTATCATCCATGATGTTTAAAGCATCTTTTTGCTCCTGTCTACGACGAATCCTGATTCATAAGCGCTTGATCCACGACTGATTCCCATGTCTTGCATGGAGGTTAGTGAAGCAAAACAACCTACCAGGCCAATGCTACACTAAATTATACAGTACAGGTATAAACACGTTTATACTTGTGTTGAAATTTCTTTAAAGAAAGGTAGGAAGTAAGGTTAGGGATTATGTACAGAGCGAAACAGCTGCCAGCGCGCTCGGTCCGGACATGTCTTTTCTGATGCGCTGAGTCATGTATGCTTAAACCGCTGCATCTTCGTTAGTATTGCTCCGATTTATTTCAAATTTAAAAACTTTACCCTCCCCCCTTAAACCAACGCCGCGTTTTGGTGGTTACTAACTCTATAGTTGTAAAAAATGGGTTAAAATTGCAACTTTTATGTTTTTTTTTTATTTTTTTTTTTAGTTTTACACCCTTCAGACCTCCCGTGCTACACCCTAATCCGTCTGTAGTCTGGCAGCACTGCAGCCTGCGGCTTATTGTACCACCATTTGAAAGTCCTACTACTTTCTCATTCACACACTCATTCATTCTCATTCATTCCACATCGTCGATGGTTAAACGCTAGTTGGATGAATCCCATGGTGACACGGCCCATGGTGGAACCTCCTAGCGGTCACACATCCACGACGTGACCGGAGAGATTACTGCTTAACTGTTGCGAGTAAGTGGATGCACACTGAGCTCGCGGCTAGCCTCTCCGGCTAACTTTTATGTTACAATGCCGCTTCATTTACAAGTTATTTATTTACTGAATATATTGAAACTTGGCACAAAGGAAAACAGATCACTATTTTAAGATTTGTTCTAAAAAAAAGAAACAAATATAAGTGTATGTCTATTAAATATGGTTTGCCCCTGAAAACAATTTTACAGAAGAGATAAAAAACCTTTTATCTTTATTATTATTATTTGAAAATAACCTTCTATAAGGTATTGTTTGCTTTAAACATGAACTTTTGGAACATGAATTATTAAAAAACATGATTTTTATATTTTAAAAGAGGTTATAAATTGCCATTTTTTGAAAAAAAAAATTGGCCCGTTTTTAAAATTAACAAGTATTTAATATCATATTAAAATATAAATATTGTTTATTTCAAACAATGAAGAGGTATAAAATACATTTTAATACAAAAAACAAGATTTTTGTAATTTTTCTCAGTTTCTTCAACGCTGTTAGTGGGCCACTTGCAGATAGTGTTCTAAAATTCCTTGTATATATCTGGAATATATTGCTTATGTAACCTACCAAATGAACTCGGTGATTCCACCAAAATTTTAAACTTAAAAAAAAAAATTATTAAAGTATTAACTACAATTAAAAATGTTGGCTTTAGATAATCCAAAGAAAAAGTTGGAGGAAATTAAAGGGAAAGTTTACACCATATATGTATATGCATAACCCAAGATAAATTAATAAACGTATCAAAATATGGCACGGTTCGTCGTTAGCTTGGTACCAGGCATGACGCTTGCGCAAAATATTAATTTCCACCTTACATAAAATATAAAATAATAGTTAACTCAAATCTTGTGCATAACCGCACCTATACTACATCATATATTATAAACTAAACAGTAAACTTATAATCCTTATAAGCTTATAACCCTCTCCAAATTGGAAGGCGATATCTGCTTAACTTTTAGTTAAGACCAAACTACCCAAAAGAAAATTATTAAACCATGAAATTTTATAATTAAGTATAATTCATATAATTCATAGAACTAAATAAAAATATAAAAAATAAAATAAAAATACAATGAACATATAAAGGACTTTAGACACAGAGGATATTTACTTAAACTCCCAGGTTGGAAGAGGTTACTTAATCTCTGCCCCCACACGGGTCTTCCGAGATTGCTTAACTCATACGTTAAGTCTTGTCATAAAAAAAAATAAATAAAATGTAAAAATGAAGGATAAGGTTAAATTTGACTGTAGCTCTTAATAACTGAAGGTTTACAACTTAAGCGTAGAAGCAGTCCAGATGTTCTGCAACTAGAAGAATCACTACTCCAGCATTAAAAGATTATTAAAAAAAAAAAATGAAAAATACACAAAGGACTTCAGACACCGTTGATATACTTTAAAGCTCCCATAAATAGGAAGAGGTTGTTAAATCTCTGCCCTCACACGGGTCTTCTGAGATCGCTGAACTTGATCGTTAAGTCCATTTAATAATGAATAAATTGAAAAAGTAAAATTATGACAGTAGCCCTTAATAACTGAAGAATTACAACTTAAACGTGGAACCAGTCCAAGTGTTCTGCGACCCGAAGGATTACTACATCAGCATTAAGTGCTTAAATTAAGAAAAAGTTTGAAATATTAATCAATTAAACGATGTAATATTTGATAATACATAAGTTATGAGTGAAAGAACCCTAGAACATTCTGTGCTTAAAAGTATAAATAATGTTAAGAATACCTTGACAACATTCGGTTGAAAGTGAATGTATAGTTTAACAGTGCACACATGAAACCTTCAATATAACGTATAAGAAAAACCTGATAGTAGGGTGTCTTCTTTCACAGCATTCCCATCTTCCTATCCAGAACGAGAATCATCCTTGTAAATCTAGCTACAAGTAAGCTGGGCGGCTAGCATACCAATGTTCTGTGTTCCCTCGATGAGTCCACAATGAAACCGTTGAACTCCGGACGATATAACCCTCTGTGTACAACTGTTGAAATCCTGAGTCGCTACCCCCTGGGTAAAAATTGTTGTCGTATCCTGGGTTAACGACCCCCTGGGTGAAACCCTTAAAATATTACAAAGAAAAATGTCAATACACATTGACTCAAGTATCCCGAACTATAGGATTACCCAAAAATGTACATAAACTAGAAACTATTCAGCATCTAGGATAAAGAAAAATTACATTGGCTCAACAGTGAGTCATAAACAGTATTATGAGCTCAAATAATTAATATTCTGTTACACCATGCCATAACATAAAAGAAATTGACAGCCACATGGTGCGTAACATAACCAAATATATACAAAACATACCTTTTTCGTAAAGGGTTAACTTGGTAGACTTCCAAAGATGAGAAACATGTGAGATGATCCACAGCACAACAATATTCCACACTCCAAATGCTGTGAACTTCCAATTATTGCGTTAAAATCCTATACTACATATGGGCTGGACCAATGACCATAGGAATTTACCAATACACTAAAATTCCTCTCAAAATACGAAATGCCCATTTACCCACAATTAACCATGAAGTAGAATGTAAAATCCCCTTTAATTAGGTAAGCCGATGGGGCTAAATATTAACAAAATTCTACTTCGACGCAAAATTCGTCCTTCTCGTGATTCAATACCCACTGACTAAAAAAATACGTCAGCCGTCCAAAATGGCTGAAATCCCTTTCCGATAAATGTCAAGCCAAGTGGGTTCAGATATTCATCCTCAAGAATTTCCCACTATATAACTTAAGAGACCATTTACGAAAGGTACCCTAAAAACTATATTTATATACAGTATAACTACATTTGGGAAACTGTTCCCGACAAAAATTAATACAACAGCGATCGCAAAAAAAATCACTCACGACTTAAAATCGCTCATTGTGAAACTACCTTACCTCGGGTTCTAAGCCCGATATTGGAACGTCCTACAAACATGACACTTGTCGGTGTTCTGTCGTCAAATCACGTTTATGTCATTCACTCTCACAATTAAAAAATATTAACCTAATACTGACAGCCATAACAAAAACAAGCAATGAAATTCTTAAAGAATGGTATCGTAAATAATTAATTACCCAAAGGTGAGACTATAATATATATAAATCTACAACGAATCTTGATCTATTTTTAGGAGAACTACCATTCTTTTACTTAGTGGTGAGATGAAATAAATTGTAATAATGATGTCCGAAAGTTAGAATACAGGTGAAATTAGTTAATGACAAAAATAATAGTGATATCATCAATACGATTTTACCCTTTTTTTTCGTATGATTAACCAGGTAAGCCAAAACAATTTTATTAATTCGTGGGGCCAAAAATGAACGTTACACTTAAGCCTATTTATATACTTAATTTTCTATATGATTATGGAAATTTTGCCTTGATAGACAGGAAAATTCGGAAGAACGGGGTGCGCTATTGACGGAATGCTCCAGGAGATCATGTTTTCGAAATGAATTGATTTTTGTTGTGGTGTAAAGAGGCAGTTTCTAGGTATGTTGAACGTAAAATCGCCAAAAAGTTAAAATGTTAAAAATATTGATGTGACCCCTTTTCAAAGTGACCGATTCAAATATATTATTACTTTTTCTTTTACAATATGTCGGATATAAAGGCTATACATTACCAATAAAATTGCTTCGCTCTTTTAATTATTGTATTTTTCCTAGTAGTTTTAATTATGTGACTTAAACTTACCTCATTTCACCTAAAAATGTGGCTTAGCTCTTTTCACCACCAATACGACGAAATATGTATGATGGGTGTTCCTTTCATCTACAGGTTTACAAATCAGGAAGATATTTCTTTAAGTCGCGCCACTGTTTTTACCGTTCTAACCAAATCCAGAACGCGGGGTATTTATTGGAATTCGAAGCTTACAGTAAACATAATTACAAATTGAACAGCGGGTTTATATGGGACACAAAATTCAATATTTCACTTAGTTTAGCTTCCGCGAAACTCTAGGGACCCTTTATTTTTTGAATGTACGATCCGAATACCTGTATAACATAATTAGAGAGGAATTAGTACGTGAAACTGTGATTAATTCTTTCAATGCCGAAATGGGAATTATACAAATTGAATGAATTTGTTCGCCGCGCTGTTCTATTAGAATAAAAAATAAATGAAGAAAAAAGCCAGTAATTGAAATGGTTTTTAGAGATTTTTTGCTGTTTTGTTTATTTAAAGAAAATTCAAATTGGAAGAGGTATTGTAATACGACTATAATTATTTATTTTGTGTATAAAATCGAAAGAGATTAGTATAGACTTGGTACTCATTATTTTTAAAACTCACTAAAACTGTTATTAAAAGAGCAACCCCAACCTACTGTTTGCAAAAAAACTACTAACTGGAAAAGCTTCAGAATGGATCTGCAAAACAAGACTACAAATACATGTTTAAAAACAACTGAGCAACTTGATCAGGAAGCTGAAAACTTTACCAAAATTACTCAAAAAGCTGTTTGCAATAACATTAAAGAAATTACCCATTTAACAAAGATATAAACTACCCAGTTGGGATAAGATAGCTTTTGGAGAAAAAAAAAAAGAACAAAGAGAAGATGGCAACCTAATATTAAAGAAATTTATAAAAATAAAATTAATGTAAATATTTCTAAACCAAAAATATGTTACAATTGTAAAGGCTCACATATTGTGAAGGATTGCCCTGTAACCATAATAAAATGTGAAGTATGTAATAAATTAAGTCATAAAGAAAAAGATTGTTTCAAAAATTAAAGAAACCAACAACAAATAAATATGCTGTATCTAGCTACACAAAAAATATATATGTCAAAAATATTATTGTAAATATTTGTCTAGTTGAAAACTGTTTAATAGACACTGGTTGTTCTTGCACAATTATAAAAAAATTTATTGCCAACAAACTAAAAATTACAAAACGTTCATTAGATAATATTGTGTTATTAAAATGTTTTATGGGTAATTATATGACATGCGGTATTATAGGTCGTACAGAAGTTAAAATAGATTACTCATTTGGGTTTGTTAATGCTTTTATTGTGGATGATACTAATTTATCATATAATATTATTATTGGTTGCAATTATTTGAATCAACCACAAATTGCTATGTTTAAGTTAAATAATATGTTTTGGTTAAACAACATATCCACTTTTGACGTTCAATTAAAACCAAATATGATAAATTTTGGTAATGTAAGTGAACAAAATAAAATATTTGTGTTGAAATTTTTGCATGAATATATCGATAGAATATCTTTTAGTTTTGAAGACCTGAGGAAAACTGATATTGTTAAAATGCACATAGTGTGTAAATCTAACGAACCTGTAGTTTATAACCCTTATCGTATGTCTGTTCATGAAAAGCAAATTCTTTATGGATTATTAAATGCACTTTTGAGTTATAAAATTATAAGGGAGTCGAAATCTGCTTATGCTATCCCAATATTATTAGTAAAAAAGAAAACTATAGAATGTGCGTCGACTACCAACGTCTTAACTATCAAACGGTTAAACAAAAAAACAAAAATTCCCATTGCCACTAATCGATGATCAATTAGATGCGCTTGGGGGTCATAAGTATTTTATAACATTAGATGGTTACTATGAGATACCAATGGATGAAGAGTCAATAGATAAAACGGCTTTTATTACCCCAAAAGTTCATTACGAGTTTTTACGAATGCCTTTCGGTTTAGCAAACGCGCCAGCAGTTTTTCAAAAATTAATTAACAGTGTTCTAAAAGACTATATAAACCGAATAGTATCGCCTATTGAGATAACCTTATAATTCCTGCTCATTAGGCTGATTCAAAAAAAATAATTAATTTTTTTTTTCGAAATCCTCATTTAAAAACTTTCTAGAAGGTGTTTAAAGATACCTGTAAAAACGAGAGCCCTTAATATTAATATTAAGAGGTCGCGAATCGCAGATTTCTATTTCCCATTTAAATAACACGGAAATTTTTTTTTTAATTTTGGAATTTTGAAACTCTGAAGCGGTTGAATGGATTGTCAAACCAAAAATTGTTCTTATAGGAAATTTGACGCTCTACAAAAAAGTTTTTGAAAAATTTTTGATTATTTTAACCATGTAGAAGTTATTCGAGGTCAAAATTAAAGTTACAAAAAAATTCTCTTTTTTTTTCAGATTTCGATGAAATTATCAATTTTTTTAAAATATTTTGTTCTGAATCACATTTTATGATGTGTTTCGATCATTTGGTGAGTATTTTAAGTCTTTTATATAAATTGTTTTGTCATAAAAACTTTTACTTAGACACTTTTTATTTCACGAATCAACTGAAGTTACTTAATTCATAAAAAAATTTCCAACAGTAATTTATTGTAAAATAAAGTGCACTTTTTTACCGACATAACGAAAAAGGCAAAAGTTATGATTTTGCCTTACACTGTGTCACATTGTTTTCACATTCTCTTTTGAATTTTTTCTTGGATAGTGCTATTTATAGTTTTGCTCTGTAATTTTATAGTTATTTTGTTAATTATTCCATCAAATATAATGAATTTAAAAAAATACTTAATCGGTGAGATTCAGGAAAATTTTGTTGGTCGAAAATTACCAACAAATAAAGAGGTTCTGTCAGTATTTTTATATCAGCATTTTATACATAGGCTAACATTAAAACAAAGTGCTTCGGTTACAATAAAAAAAGTTGAAGAGAAATGGCTGCAAGCTGAACTACCAACTTGTAAAAATTTTCGTGCTGTGCAAAAAGTTTTAAAGTTATTTATTCAATGGTTAAAACACAAAAAAAGTCAATACAGAAAAAAGTCTCCAACGCAGAAAAAAAAACGAGGCAATGTTTAAAGAAAAATTTGGTAAATTATTCGATATTTAGATCCAAAGCAGAAACTTGACGATACAAAGCATTTATTTTTAGAAGCTCAAAGATCTACCAAGCGTTATGGATTTATTGACCCAAGTGTTTCAAACGAAAAAATTGATCAAGATACTATGGATGTTAATGGTTATTAATCATTTTATTTCCTAGAAAAAAATTATTTATTGCATTTAGTATTTCAAATATAATTCTGCTTAATCCAATGTCTATTTTTTTACCAAAAATATTTATTAATACATATTATTTCCACAGATATTGATCAGCCTACATTTGATAATCAAGTTCAGAATAGTGGTGCTCTGGTACGTGTCCAATCGTCAACTGATACAGAAACAACATTTGGTAGTCAGAAATCAGCAATCGTTTCTGACTATGAACCTTCTTTCAGTCAGATCAATCCGCCTCCCAAAATTAATGTTATGACTCCTGAACTTGCATCTGCTCTTGATAGAGCAAACGTTAGTAACCGAAATGCTATTTTTGTTTTAGCTGCTGCTTACCAAAGCATTGGAATAAATAAAGAAACATTAAACTTAAGCTATAGTACTATTCGACGAGGTCATATAAAGTTTAGAAAAACTATCGCTGAACACTTGAAAAATGAGTTCAAAGCTGAAGATCGTTACACTGTTCATTGGGATGGCAAGCTTCTAGCTGATTTGGCCGGTTCTGAAACTGTAGATAGAATTGCAATCATATTATCTACTTCGAATGTTAATCAATTCTTCGGTGTACCAAAAATATCTGATGGAACTGCAGAAAATCATTCTGTAGCAATATTAAATACATTGGAAGAGTGGAAAGTTACTTTTAACATCAAGGCAATGTGTTTTGACACTCCAGCAGTTAATACTGGTATGGTTTGTTTTGTTATCTTATTCAAATGATTTAAAATTAATTAATAGTTGACATTATTTTTTTTGCTCTAATTTATTGGACTTTACATTTACACTTAATTTATAGCAATACTAAATGGTACAGCTGCATTGAAATTGAACCGGAAACTAATTTGGTTACCATATTTTTGAAATTATTTTGAAAGGAGTTTTTGAAGTTTTCCGGCCGACAACTTCTGGTCCTAACGTTCCAATTTTTGGTCGTTTCAAAAATTTTTGGAGCGAAATCGATCAATCGAAGTACCAAAGTGGCATGCAAGATGAATTAATTGCAAATACATTTTTAACGAACAGACTTGAATTGATTAACCTAATTAATAATTTATTAAAGGTATGTTATTATTTTGTGCTCGAAACAGTTGAAAATTTGCGTTTGATGATTTCAATTAACGAATTTTTTATTAAACAGGTTGCTCAGCCTACAAATGATCACAAGGAACTTCTCGACTTATCATTGATTTTTCTTGATGGTCTCCCAGAAGGTACAGCAAGTTTTAAATGCCCAGTAGCAATGCATAATGCACGATGGATGGCTAAAGCGATTTACAGCTTAAAAATCTTCATGTTCAGGGGTCAATTTTTAGTTTCTAAACGAGAAATTGATAGCTTGCGTCAAATATGTACTTTTATTATTTTAATTTATATCAAAGTATGGTTTACTTGTTCTGTGGCAATCCAAGCGCCGAATAATGATCTTCAACTGTTAAAGAAGTTAATTTCTTGCCCAGAAATTCAATTGCCAGTGCTACAAAAAGCTTTAAAAAAATTAAGTGCTCATCTATGTTACTTGGATGAAGAACTAGCAGCACTCGCATTATTTCATAACAATGTCTCAGATAAAATGAAAAGAAAAATGTGTAGAGCGATGAGTCAAAATGAGCTGAGTAACATTATCAGAGAGAAACGATACGTCGCTAGAGAACTTGATATAATGTCATTTTAAAACAAAGATTTGAGTGAATTTGTTTCGAAAAATTCACTCAAATTTATCGAAACGTTTGATTTACCATGTGATTTTCTAGAAGTAGATGTATCGCTGTGGCCTAACAATGAAAGTTATAAAGAGAATTTAGATTTTTTTAAACAACTTTCTGTGGTTATTGATGTAGCAGAACGTGGTATCGTTTTGACTGAAGATTACAACAACTGTTTAACCAAGAACGAAGAACAATTTCAGTATCTTTTGCAAGTGGTTAAAGAACATCGTCGTCGTTTTCCGGGCTGTAATAAAAAACCTTAACATAGTCTGGGTTTAAGAATACTATTGATTGGAAATCTAAAACTGATAATTCATAACTGATGTCCTTAACTATTTATAAATGTAACTATGGAAAAAAGTGACCATAAGAAGCAAAATTATGAAAAAAAAATTAATAATAATAATAATAAAAAAATGAAATTTCATTGTCATCACTTTTACAAGGCTAGAATAATCAAAAAAATTCCAAAGACTTTTTTGTAGAGCGTCAAATTTCTTATAAGAATAATTTTTGGTTTGACAATCCATTCAACCGCTTCAGAGTTACAAAATCCCAAAATCAAAAAAAATTTCCGTGTTATTTAAATGGAAAATAGAAATCTGCGATTCGTGACCTCTTAATATTAATATTAAGGGCTCTCGTTTTTACAGATATCTTTTAACACCTTCTTGAAAGTTTTTACATGAGGATTTCGAAAAAAAATGAATTATTTTTTTTTTAATCAGCCTAATGCTCATACTATAGAACAAGCACTTTTTAGGCCAAGAATTGTATCAGATGTGTTCAGGCAAGGTAAACTTACTTTAAAACTAAGTAAATGTAATTTTCTTCAAAATAAAATTACCTATTTAGGTCGAGCAATAAGTGAATCTGGAGTACAGCCAGGTTAGGAAAAAATTAAAGCTGTTATGGAATTGAAAGAACCTACAAATATAAGAGAAGTTAGACAATTTTTAGGTTTTTCCAAAACTTCTAAAATCCACTTAACCATTTTTTTCAGTAAACGAATAAAACCTCTTAGAATTAGAATAAAATTGTGATTAAAATAAGCTCAGAATTTAAAAAACAAATGGATTTAAGCAGTTTTGACACAGTACGATGGATCTAAAAAGTTTTGAATAAGTCGGAAGTAAAAAAAGTTTTGGATACCTAAGTAAAACAATCTTTTTGTAATAGAAAAAACTTTAATATCCATTTAAGTTTGGATTTTAAAAAAATCATTGAAATCAATGAAAAAATTAAAAAATGGAATATCCAATATCATATCCGATGCCCATCTTCTTCCACGTTGGAGAGAGTGGTATCTTCATCAGGCGCTTCTACCTGATTATCATCTTTATTATCAATAATCCTTTGATAAAACATTAAATCTATCCCGCACACGTTCCTCCAATCTAGACCAAAATGATATCTACATCATTTAACTTTAATGGATTGACTAGAACTTTTTCTGGCAATAGTTCTGAAATAATAGTCGCTAGACTTTTTCCATTTTTCAGCACAGACATGTACACTCCCATATTGGTGCTTTAATTAGCTTCACCTCTTACAAGGACTTTTTTTCTGATGAACTAACTTCTTTCTTGATTATCATCCGCTTCGCCGAAGAAAATTGGAAATGCCATTGGCCAGGTGGTTTCACATGAGTCTCTACTGCTTTTTCCATTCAAAAACATCAAAGTCACTTTCCATGTCTAGTACAGTCGCAAACTCGAAAAATATAGCCCTGTACTCCTGTTGATCAATTATGACTTCTTTTATTTTCATAACCTTCTCTAATCTTCCGAAAATTCTGTCTGGTGGTTAATATGAGTCACCTACAATAGGATAGATGACGTGAATTTTCTCAACAGAAAATCTGGTAAAGTATAGCCAATTCATCAGCATACCTACCAGAGCTGGGGAGGATTCGAATCATTTTTGAGGATCCGCGAGCGGTATTCGAATACTTAAGAAAAAAGGATCCGTGATCCGGATTCGCCGAAGAAATCCTTTCGTCACCAATGTTAGTCTCGGGTCCTTTTAGAGACCAAACTACGCCAGCGGTCGACTCACGCTGTGACTTGTCGCGAACTGTAAACTGAAACAGAGTGAGACTAAAGACCGACTGTTAATATTTAGAAGATAAACGTAACAATCTACAAATTATTATCAAAGAAGGCAGCAGAACACCTAGACAATTTTGAGTTGAAACATATGTCATACTTTTAGGCTACTTGGTTTTCTGCTATCTTCGAACGAAGCTAGCAGAGCACCTCTGTTTTTTAAACCTTTTTTTTCTAAAAACAATCACACCGCATTTTTAGACTCTTAAAATATTTTAAAATTAAACTAAAAATTGATATTTTTAAATAATACAGGGTGCTTTGTTGGAACAAAGTTAACAGAGCACCTCGGTATATTTTTTTCTGGAAACATCTACTTATGTCACATGTTTAAGCTATTTTTAGGCTCCTAAAACATAAATCTTTTCGAAAAAAATAGTGTTTTATAAAAATACAAGGTGCTTGTTGAAACAGAAGTGCTTTGTAGGCTTCGTTCGAAACTAGCAAAGCACCCTGTATTTTTTAAAAATAATATTTAAGAGCAGAATACATCTTAAAATATTGTATCGTTGTTTTTGGAAAAAAAACTACAAAACTGAGGTGCTCTGCTCACTTTGTTCGAAGCTAGCAGAGCACCTTGATTTTTGCAAAAAAAGAGTAGCATAAAAATAGCTTCAAAATAGCCTAAATATATGGCATAGGTTTCAACTAAAAATTGCCTAGATGCTCTGCTGCATTCTTTCATATTTTTATTTTTTTTTTGTAATAAAATAAAATATATTTTTGATTGATTCTAATTTATTTATGGTTCATATTTACAGAAAAAAAAATAAGATTATTTTTTTTTAACATCTTGTTGTATCAACCATTTACATGCAAGTCATAATCCATAATAGACACATAGTTGATATTGATATTAGATTCGGAACCATACATAATACCATGATATGACACTGACTGTGATTCGTATTCGTGGTCCGAAAAAATGGATTCGAATCACTTGATTCGGATCCTTTTTTATTGCATAGGCAAAACAACAAAAATTATATTGGAAAACAAAAAAAAAATTAAAATACTAACCTATGATAGTGACTTTCTTGTTTTGTCCTTTGTATCCGTCGTAAAAAAATGTTAATATAGTAAGGTTTATAAGGTCCAAAGAAGTGATTTTTGCATGTAACATCGATGCTATTTCATTACATCCCTTGCTTCTGAAATTTTCTGTCCATGTGTAACAAGTAATAGTATCCTTTGTCTGTTTGGCTTTCGAATGACCTTCGCAAACTGTGAAGTTGTGTAGGTACAACTGCCCAGAATAATAGACGACCTGATAGGGAACCCGGGGAAAAACCATATTTTTTTGGCAATCAAATGTTAATTTGATTACGTTCTCTTCCGAGAATTGTAGTATTTCAACAAATGCTTTTGCTTTCAATTTATGCACTCTCAATCTGCATATTAGTTCTGTCTTCATTTGCCTAGTTGAGATTGAAATTAGGCCTTTCAGTCTAATACACTCTGAACAAGCGTCTGTTGCAGGGCTCTTAAAACTGATTAAAATCACTAACAAAGATTTTGCGAAAGTATTCATATTTTACAAGCAAGTTTGAATTCTGGATACAAATGTCTGGATACTACAGTCGCTGGACTTCAGATTCAAGATAAAATTTCTTATACGTCTGTTTCTCGTCAAAAAAATGTCTTCTTTTGTCGCCACCTCTATTTTATTTCGGCTGAGTACCCTGAACGAGATAGAGCCTGTACACATTTTGGACTCTAAATCTTGAAATTTCGAGGATAAAAATAAAAGCTTTGCTACAAATTTCCTGTTGACCTTCGTTAGTTTTAATAAAGTAGGAGACAGTGACTGAATTAGGACGTGTCCCCTTTGTAGGACGGCGTCTTTTTGGCTGCCTTTGTGATGTATGTTTTAAAATGAACTTGTCTTGTTCTGTTATATTTCTATTTGCATAAAATGCGTCATGAAATTTTCTTATGTCCTGCATGGACAACGTAGAACAAGCAAAATTGGGCTTCTTATCAATGCAATTTGGATAAGTGGGGAACCATAACGGCAATAGTTTTTAAAAAACTTGCCTTGCACTTTGCTTTTTGGATATTTTCCACTTGCACACATCACATAACTTTTTTCTACCCTTTCCAGGCGTAACTAAAAATACAGATTCTTCCATAATATAGTTTTTTTCTATTATTTAAACTAAGTACTCTATTAATATCTCACGAAATAAAATCAACAGATTTGAAACAAGCTTAACCAGTTGGAAATCAAAATACAACTGAAATAAAAATAAAACAAATCCTCCAAGAAACAAGCGGGAAGTACATGAGTGGAATGTCAAGGACTAAAGCAGTTATGACAGCATATACACGATCACGCCACTTACAATGCAACGGATTAAATAAGTTTTGATAACAAATGTCGAAGATGGATTTAGACAGTTCTGAAACAGAAACTGCAATGGATTAAGAAAAAGTTTTGTAACTGTACGCAATATTCACGATTCAATTTTCAAGAGATTTTTCGAGTTTTGGTGCCAAAATTAATTGCTGTCATAAAGCTGTTTAAAAAAGGAAGACAGTGTCTCCTGGATCTCAGTTTTGATATAAAATGGATTAAAGCTGTTTTGGAAATAGGCTCCTAATATGTATCCTTGGTAATCCAGAAAGTCAACGTATTAATTTTTCTTTATATCATGTCTTGGTGGGCTATATAAAGCTATGATCACAGTTTTATAAGTTTCTGTTTTAATATTAACGCATCTCTTGATAGTGTAAAAATGGATTCTTTAATTATACCTGCACTTTCTTCTTATTTGGACGAATCATATAGTACACTTTATATCCTTTAAATTTGACGAAGGGTTCTATTATGAAATGTGTCTCAGGAATAACTTTTGAACTGGTTGTAGCTCTTGTTGATGCTGCAGCAGTCCATTTGCCTTCCGTTCAAAAATTCTAAGATGATTGGCCATTTTTAGCTTTAGAGATCGCTTCTTTAGCACGTTGAGTGATATTAATAAAATGAAGCATAAGCTCAGACTCAAAACATTTGGAGTATTTTCTCCAAATCGTATTAATAAATAAATTTAAACTTTTGCTCAAACTCAGTAGACTCTAGTTTGTTAGTATTTGCTCCAGGTGGTAATAATAAAAAAAGTATTTGCTTGAAGACTGGGGCATCTGTTCCATTTCATTTGAGTCTGGTCAGTGGCAAACTCAACTTGAAGAGAGTGGCATTATGGATGAGTTTATAAATAATTTACGCAGTCGTAAAGTATATTCAGTTCGTAGAGACGTGGACGGTCGAGACTGGAAAGTGTTGTATCGTTTTGAAAGGGAAAATGTTGAATGGATGAGTGAACACTTCCAGGGTCATTCAGAGAAAAGAAAAGGAGGAGCTCTCACGCCACTGCAACGTTTAAAAAT
This sequence comes from Psylliodes chrysocephalus, assembly GCA_927349885.1. Lineage (NCBI taxonomy): Eukaryota > Metazoa > Arthropoda > Insecta > Coleoptera > Chrysomelidae > Psylliodes > Psylliodes chrysocephalus. The sequence goes on along the minus strand of OV651815.1, from coordinate 22,168,663 downwards.
TTTTCTGAGGTATGTGGCTGATCCTGGTTTGCAGACGGGCGTTGCTACAGATATAGGAGTTCGTCAACCAACTGTCTCAAATGTCATAGCAGAAGTTATTCCAAGAATAATGCAAAAATATGATTACTGGATCCATTTCCCTTCTACTGACGAAGAATTTAAACGAGAAAAGGCTGCATGGCAACAGGCATACAATTTTCCTTGTGTAATAGGGGCATTAGTTTGCATTTATATCCCCATTTTAAAGCCTGCTGCCCATGGAGAAGAGTATATCAACCAAAAACGATTTCCCAGGCTCAATGTACTTGCAACTTGCAACAGATCTGAAATGTTTACAAGCGTGGATGTCTCTTGGCCGGGCTCCATTCATGATGCCCGTATTTGGACCAATTTTGAAATCCAACCAGTTATCAGCAGAAATCAAGTTCGTGCTATTCTCCTAGGCGATTCAGGATTTGGTATTGTTCCCTGGCTAATATACCTTTTGGAACACCTGATAATCTAGAGCAACAAGCATTCAACAACCTGCTTACCAGAGAAAGGGTCATCATCGAGCAGTGTTTTGGACAAGTAAAACAGAGATTACCCATTTTGCAGCACAAAATTAGACTTGCGACTGAAAAAGTACCTCAGATCCTAGCGTGTTGTTTTATATTACATAAAGTTGCTAACACTTGAAAGATGGCGATTTCCCAGCAGAAGAAAATCGTAAACAAAATGCTGATGGCGCGCAGATTGAAGATGAAAATATTAGAGTTCGAGGTAGAGGAAATATAAGGAGAATTGATATTGCTAATATTATCTATGAGATGAATCAATAATAAATTAATGTGAATAACATACATAAAAATATATAACCAAAACAAAGTACCTACTTAGTATTACCATTGGACATAGGAGTAACAAAATATATTTAATGTAGTGTATTTGACTAAACAAAACAGAAAATTTCAAAACTTTAAAGTACCTGAAATACAGTATCATCATCATCTACATGTGCAGTAATTTTTTATTCTACTTTCTCTTGGTCTTTAAGCAACTTTTCCTTCTTCAATCTCAGTACCTGAAGCTGCTCTAACAAAACAAAACGTTGTAGTTGTGAAGTGGTTAGTTTTCTTGTCTCGGCTGTTTCCAGTTCTCCGAGACTGTCAGTACTAGATTTAACTAGGAATTTTGAACGTTTAGGTGGCGGATTTTGGCTGAAACTAGTACCAGATTTATCGAGGGCTAGCTCAAGTCCTGACTGTAGTGATTTATTTATCTGTATTGAAGAGGCGACTCCTAATGAAACAGCTCCTGCAGTAAAAATATTATACATTAAGATTATATTACTGTTTTTTATTTTATTGCATTGTTAATTTCGTATTAAATTAAAATAATTAATACTTGTTGGTACGTAACTCAACTTACCGCCTAATTATTTGATGCTTGGATTAGAATCTCCTTCAAGTATTTCATTGAGAAGCTTCTGCCATTCGCTTAGTATGATGGGTACGTTTCCAGTCTGCTTCAAATCAATCTTTTTCTTTAAACGGGTTTTCATGTTATTCACTTTTTTCATTATTTGGCCCTCTGTCATAGCGACTCCATAGTTTTGCTGCAATTCATTTTTCAGTTGACTTAAGGAACTTTCCTTTTTTTGCTTCGCAGCAAGCGCTTGAGATTTAGTTAATATATGTTAATGTTTCGTCAGTAACTGAACAAATGCCACATCAGATATATCGTCGTTGTTAGTCATTTTAAAATCACAGAATCACACAAGTCAAAGACCGCTAAGAAATCACTGACCTGCAATATTCATAATTTGTTGTGGTTACATCTTGCAGGTTAAGACATGTTTTTTAGCATATGCTCACGATAATTGAGTTTAAGCTCGAAAGTATAGCAAATGCTCAGCTTGTGTTTATTTATACCAACACGAGTAAAAGCTCAGACTCTGCCCTCATACTCCGAGCACTTGCTCCGTGCTCAGACTCAAATTTTATTATTACCACCCATTGTCTTAAATTTGAAGTACGTATATCCATCATGCCCAGTCTATCCAAAATTCTTTCTAGCATTACATCAATATTTTTTGGCTGGCTCATGAATGTATATGGTTTTTCCTTATGTTTCATGTTTCGTGTTTAATATTTTCTTAATAAAACAAATAAGAATATTAATAAAAATATTGACCATTATTAAATTAGTTAACTACAAAATATATATTTTTCTCTACTAGCGCATGAACTGTTGCGACACCAAAAAGAATTAAAGGAAAAAGATGAAATACCTACTTCTCATGCATGTATACAAACAATTCTAATCACTTTATCGCTAAATTACATCGTCCAATAAAATCCACCCTTACAGCGTGTCTACTTGTCCCCGTACGTGTACGTTGCTTTCATGCTGTATCTATACAATGCAGTCGTAATAAAGTGTTGTTGAATAGATAATAACGCTAAGCAAATAGTGACATGAAATTCGGTATAGTTGGACAAAGAAAATTAATTATTGGTGGAACAAAGCCAAAGGGCATATTTAACATCATGTATTATTTAAAATGCTCGTTAAGCATGCACGGGAGCTTCCAGTCTTTGTTATGTAACTTTTATAGTCTTGGAATTAAAGGTAAAAATTTTTGGGAATAAATTAACTTACATAAACCGATTAAATGTTATATTTATTCATGAGTTAAATTAACGCCTGAAATATCGCATGGCAAGCGAAATAAAATTTGAAAGAAAAATGTATTAATGTCAACTCGGATTGGAATCCTGGACGTCCTACTTATGTCGCTGTTACTTTAACCATAATATATATTTATTATAAAGTTTTGTTTAATTTGTAATTTTTCAGAGAGTGATTTAATAATTTTAACTTAGCGCCGATATTTTCACCTTTGAGTAAATTTAAATGTAGGTCTTACTTGACTGAATAACAAACCATAGCCTTATAGTTTAATCAGCAAGTAGTTACTTTTAACTTTAATCAGAGGTGAAAAGACTGGGCCTTAGTCAACTGTCATATTTTAGCAACAATGATTACTTATTATTTTGCTGGTATACTCTTATCACCTATCGGATAAAAATTAAATAAATCCTATTTATTTTCGTTGGTGATTTTAAAGCACTCAAGTGGAATCTTCGAGAGCCTCTAGCGTCTTCCAGTAGCGGAGTTGGACAAAAATAAATAGCCGACTCGTCGGCGGACAGTTTAGTTTTATATAGAACATTGTAATCAAAAGTTAAAGTGTAACAAATAAATTAGAATTGTTAGTTAGTGTCTAAGTATTATATAAATTAAATAGTACGTCTGAAATAAATTGTAAATAGTGTGTTTCTAAATAAATAAACTAAAAATAAATTAGACTATCGTCATAATATAATCAATTCCACAAATTCTTAGACCATTATTAACAAAGATTGACCTAAGGATAATTCTGTTTTCAATTTCTTTCATTCCTTCCTGGAAAAAAGCATTACCTCGAATCACTTGTCACTCGGCAGATTTACTGAACATGAAAATTTCAAGGAACTCCTGAGACAGGCATACTTAGATGTAATTCATACACGTTATTTTAACAAAGTTATTTTTACAGACGCTTTAAAAATAAGACGAATATTAGCTTTTCTGTAACGACTGCTCCCACTACTAATAAAACTTATTTGCATCCATCTATATGAAGCATAATTATAGGTACATTTCTAGACGTAAATCTTATCTGGATACCCTTTTTCAGATAAATCTTATAATCAACAATACAGCTGCTTAACTACATTAACCACATTAACTACATTTTCATCAGACAAAATTAATGTCTCCTATTTTACCTAGTATTTAAATTAACACTACACAAAACTAATAAAAAATATTTAAAAATGCTACTTTCATCGTGTAATTAAGTAATTTGACACAAAATATCACAAAAACGCATTCTAAAAACTGAAAAATTGTAAATAAGGAAACAGTCCTGTTAAGGTAAGTGTCCTGATTTGTGCAGTGTTGCCAAGTTAATATAGTTATGTACATGTAATTAAACATAAATATTATCAATTGATTATTTATTTTAAATGTTAACAAGTGATTTTGTTGCGATATTTCATAGACAGATATAAATTGTTTAAATCATTATTTTAAAAATTGAGTTATTTTATAACACGTTCGATTAATATACCTGACAATGCTACTGCGCAAAAACGCGTTTTTGTGCATAGTAGGTTTTAATTTCTTCTTAAATAATGCTCTGTTTATATTGGTCTTCTATATTATTTCTATGCACTTTTCCCATTTATAAGGGTTCAAGGGAAATTCATTACCTTGCCATATTAGCAACAGAAGGGGACACAATAGATCTTTTAGGTAGCAATGTATTAATGCCCCGTACCTCATATATTATTTCTTCCCCGAATTGACGTTTACAGAAATATGAATGTAAATATCATAGCGCTTAATAGTCAATTAATTGGGTAGAAGTAAGTCATAAACTAGAAGTAAGTCATAAACTATATCCTGAAAAGTTAATACCAGCATATGAAATTAAAGAATAATTATTAACGTTGTAAAAAATACAAAAATATAAAAAATAGTGACTCTATGCTGACATACGTTTTAGTATATTGTACTAGCAAAACATTGAAAAATCTCTCATTTGTTTATCTTTTGCAGAAAAATACCGGACTATCTCTTTCCTTAATTAAAATTTTCAAAGCATCCCGAAAAAAGTTTTAATTACTGTAAAATGTGATGAGACAAAAAATAAGAGCACATGTTATTCAAAACCGTTAAAAGGGTGAAATATAGATGTTGAAATAGTTTTGTTTCGTTTCGTAAATGATATTAAAAAGAAGAGGTGGATGAGAGATGTAAAAAGATTAACGTTACTGCGTGGTTAAAAAGTATATGAAAAAATTAAACCTACTTCAAAATAAAAATACATACAGTTTAATTCATATTTACGGTAAGTTGCGTGGCTTAAAATGTGTGCTATATTGTATTTATTCATAGATAAATTGCAGGAAGAATTATCGCCATATTATTACGTTAAAGGATTTGCAGAGAAAGAATTTAAACTGTTTGTAGATATAATGTAAAAATTGTTCGCAAATCAAACAATGCAATAAAAATGTTGTTCTAAAATTTTAAGCCTAAAATCAATACAAAATTTTTTATCAAATGAATATATAATTGTTTTTCCATTTACATTGGACAACCAAAATAATATATTATAGGTTTGTTCCAACAACAATCTTAGGACATAAATCAGTCCACAACTTATTGGCGACGACTGATAGTCGACGACCTGTCGAGGATTGGAACGCGATCCAAAACTTGGATGTGTAGGAACACATTATGTTTGTGTTGTCAGACTACTCTGTTAATAACGTCAAAGTAAAAGTAAATTTAACAAATGTAAAATTTTGAATTTGGGAAATAAAAAACTCATGACAAGATTTATAAATTTTGATTATTCGATTGGTTAGTACATTAAACTTTATTTATTTTAGTTTTGTATCATTTAAGTCAGAATAATAGTTCTTTTTACATTATTCACCCCATTACTTA